>JAUTBQ010160502.1:0-12776 GCA_032361185.1 Lepetodrilus ovalis | reverse complement strand
ATCGATAAAACTAGTTTTTAAACTGGATACTTTCTTTTGGACGTCAGTATATAAGGCTGGAGGTATGTCATGGACCCCAACTTCAGTATTATATCGAGGGGACACTGTATAATGAATCCTCAAATGGGGATGAAAAATTTTGTTTACTGTATAAAGTCATCATTACATGTGCCATTCATGGATGGTATTAGTTACTAGTAACTGGATCAACACTTCTGTGGATGTACATCAGACTACTGTCTTTCTACATACCAATGCATTCATCCAGGCGTACTTGTCTGGCCACAGTCTGTTGTATGAGAAATGGCAACCCAGATCCTGACCCGGAGGTCATGGATTCATCGTACATCTCCTGAAACACACAAAATGCCTCTTGAGACCACAGTACAACACACTATAATAGAAATTATACAGCATATTCAAATTGGTATTTGGGATGTCCTACCATTCAACATTATTTCACTGATCTGCTTATCATGGTAGGGGAATATGTAGCTCAGTAAGCCATCCATCCATTCAGACATCCATCAACTCAGACATCAATCTATTCCTTCAGACATCAATCTATTCCTTCAGCCATCAATCTATTCCTTCAGACATCAATCCATCCATTCATTCATTCAGCATATTCAGATTCAGATCTTCCAGCCATTAACACTACATCTAGTATAATAATGTCCAAAGACCTGCCAGCCATGAACACTACATCTACACATGACTTCATGAACACTACGTCTACATATATTCAACAAACTTAAAATTAATTAATGGCCAGTAGATATTTTGTGAGGAAGCTTTCTATCAAATTTTGGAATTCGGCTCGAGGAATCCAGTGTATTTCTTTATCCACTGTATCTACAAGTTCTTGAAGAGTACCAGAAAGTGTGTTGATGCCTCGTTGTCAAAATCACATAAAGCTAAGCTATTGGCCCTAGATTAACTTTGTTGAGCATGAAGATGACCTGAAGACCTGTCACACCGACCTGCAGAGTGCTTTCGCCGACCTGCGACGCGCGGATCCCGTCGTCCTCCAGTAGGCGGCGCTCACGTGCAAACAGCTCCTGCATGTGTCGGTGGTGCACGCGGCGGAACACGTAGATGATGATGAGCATGAGGATGGCCACGATGATGATGGGCAGCACGATGGCCAGGATGAGGGGCATGTGGAACAGCATGTCCAGCGGCTGAGCCGACGCTGCTGAAATCAGAGAGGTCGCTGGTGTACTCGTCACCAAGGGAGGTAACTGAAGGTGATCCGAGGCAAAGTGCAGCCACATCATTTAACACTAATTTACATAATTGGCATGGAATTTGCTAGTTTTTAATAAAAATTGAAACTGAGAAAGGTAAATTACTGAGTTTTCTCAAGAAAAAGTGAGATTTAATTGCGTTTTTAATGATGTAAGCTAATTTTGCTAAATTTGACACAGGTGTGAGTACTTACCATCTGGCTGTGAGGGTTTCTCCAGTACAAGTAGGATGAAGTCATTGCAGAAGTCGGTGTCGTTGCAGCAGGCCACCTCGATCTCGTGCTGCTGGTGCGTGTGACAGAACAACTCCTTGTGGAACTCAGTGTGGACACAGCCGAAGTGCTTCTTGCCGTCCAGACCGTTGTCCTCCTTCTTGATCGACTTGAAACACTGCGGACACGGCGATAACGTTAGGTGAACAGAAACTCCACTTATTTACATAGAGGACAGACTGACTTGAAAAGCATTAATTGAGCTTAAAATACAGCCACCATTTTTATCCATTGGAAATTTGTTGATTATTTTTCACAAATCAACATTTTTATGTTCATTATCATTCAGGAATGTACAATTGTAAAATAAATTCATCATAAAGATTGTGTGGACTTGTACATTTCAAACTGCAGTGTACCATCACTTAAACATTGAAAAATATCTTGACTACAGTCAGGACCGAAGTCAATACTTCTAGCTACGATGACAACGGGAAATTATGTTTTCAGCTGAAACAGCTAGGAACCAAGGACTGCAGGCCATGGCAAAGTTTATAAGAGCAACCCGGGAGCCTCAACATCCACAGAAATCTTCTCATCCCTGTTAGAAAGTTAGCACAGTACATTCATTTTGGGTCTCCCAGCCAAATTACAAATATACTTAAATCATTAAATTTCCCAAATAATCAACAAAACATTTATGTTAATTATCTTCATAATCATTGAAATGTTTCTTTGATCTTCAAAAATGTTTATGGGAATTGTACCCATTTTTATGACACTCTGGTACAGAAGTCCTTTAGTAAGAGTGAATGTCCTGGGGTCACCCCTCTCCTGGGGTCCTACAGCCACCACTGTGCTATTATACAAGTCAATGTCCTATCACCCCTTTGATGCAATAGATGTACAGCCACTAAAAGCCGTCATTGATGCCTTCAAAGTCATGTCATTGATGCCTTCAAAGTCATGCAGCACTGTAGCAACCTGTGCTAAATTCCGCTGTATAAACACACCTGGTCTGCTCTGACCATGTTAATTACCTGCCCTTTCATTGTTATGCCAACCCTAGCCATTACCACTAATACCACCACTCTTAAACGCATCAATAATGTGATATTTTGCGTTGCATGAAAATGAAAATCTGCCACTTGATCCCAAGATCGAGTTGGGTTTCATCACTAAATTATCCAATAACTTTCAGTTAGTATTCAATGGGAGACATGGGAGAATGTCCAAGTGTCATATGATGTCCATTACTACGATTGGTCCACATGATGTCCATTACTACGATTGGTCCACATGATGTCCATTACTACGATTGGTCCACATGATGTCCATTACTATGATTGGTCCACATGATGTCCATTACTATGATTGGTCCACAGATCAGTATCATGGCTTAGTACCGTAAACGTTTGATCAATATCATCAGAATGCATGGATCATGGTTGGTTGTTGGTTGATTTGAGGTAAAGCAACTTGCAAGATTTTTTCCCACTCATATGGCTTGCATGCATACTTCTTGACTAGTCTGGATTTCAACTAGTTTTTGGTTTGTGCTAGTTCACTTGGAGTATTATGCCATAGATAGAACAATGATACACCACACAGACAGTGTACTGTCTCTTTACCCCTTTAATACAGGGGCTCATCAAGTACCATCTATTGGTATGACACAACTTGGAAACAAACCTGCGAACTTCCGTACCCGGGGCATACGCTCTAATGGATCCATGAGAAGGGAAGTCTGGGATCAAGAAACCGTAATTTACCAGGTTTTCCACTGATGCTAAGATGGACTATTGTTTAAGTGGGAGAAGCATGTGGTTATGACAAAACCCACACCATGAACCCCTCCTGACATAGTGAAACCAAAACCAATCACTGCAAACTAGGGATTACAGACATTGAATCCCAAAGTCATGGCATCTGAAACTGGTCTCTACCATATACACTTGGCTTGGTTTTATGTGGTCTTAGATTGATATTTATTGAATTAATGCTTTAGGTCGCAGCAGGAATATCTCACTCATATGTGGTCTTAGAGGTACTTCTATATTATTTCACTCATATCACAGATGTTCTAGACGAAACCTGCATCATTTGTTGCAATAAACCTGCAAGCACCTGCTGGTACTGACAAATCAAGGTCAATCAGCAACAGTCCAAGAGCCACCAATGCGCCACCACCAGCCACTCTCCACTATGGAGAACACTAATGCACCACCACTAGCCACTCTCCACTATGGAGAACACTAATGCACCACCACCAGCCACTCTCCACTATGGAGAACACTAATGCACCACCACCAGCCACCCTCAACCATGGAGAAGAGCCACCAATGCACCACTATCAGCAACTATGGAGAAGACCCACCAATGTATCACCACCTGCCACCCTTTATGGAGAAGACCCACCAATGCACCACCCTGCACCAGTGAGGGATGTACTTACCTTTCCGTTGGTGAAGCATTGCTGGTCAGGACATCTGTCACACCTACAGGTGATGTTCCCAATCAGACCAGGCTGAAGGTTAGCGGCTGAAAGAAAGAACGGAACAGTCTCAGAATGCTACAAGGTCATACTATAGTTAACATGGTTATTCAAAACAATACAATCACAGGTTTAAATGAGCATGTATAACTATATTTGAGGAACAAAGGCAAACTACATTCATCTGTGATACTTATCATCAATTTTATATCGCCAAAATCCCTTTTAACCATCCACATTGGGAGGAATCCAAAGACATGATTTTAATACATGTAATTTGTTGAGGAGTCTCATAAAAATAGACTTTACAGAATGATTACCAGTCCTCATTCAATAACTATAACATGCAAATAACGAGAGAATATAATAGAATATCCCAACACACTTAACAAGTATGATGACATGTTACTGATGACTAACTCCCAAATGAACATACATCATAACAAAAAAATAATACAATATCAACCTTGTTGCAGAATTAAACATTAAACACATTTTATTAAAGCAAAATACATATTCTTCATACATCTCAGTTACCATCAACATGACCAATAATTTATTTCTGAATAAATACAAATAATTGAATTAAAGTGATGTAGAAATAATTAGCAAAGGTGAAGGTTCATCATGGTTCAAATAGAGGCAAGGCAAGTGACATATTTATATTAACATAATCCCAACAGGTGGGCGACATTACACCCACAGGAGATCACAGAATGTGACACATTTCATGTTGATATAACAGCCGATATTGCACTTCCTGCTTACAAACATATAAAGCATGCCAAACCAATATAGCATGGAGATTAAACAAAAAAATCTGGATGTGTTCATTTCATAATTTCAAAATCGGTATTTCAGAAGGCATCAGAATACAGTATCTCGATGTGTCAATTCCACAATTTCAAAATTGGTATTTCAGAAGTCATCATCAAATTAACACGTAACGCTGTTTAAAGGAAAACTATTCCAGGCAGCAAGTGCTACGTTATAATGAGCTGGCCACGTGGCTGCTGCCTCCAGGGGTGCCACATACAGGTGCAGACAACTCCCCCTGGTCCCCTGGCCCACCCAGAGACTGCCTAATGATATAAACAGTCCTCCCTGCACATGTCTTCAGCCCTCGCCACACCAACAGCCAGGTACCAATACAACACACATATACCAGTATACACAGAGCGGGAAACTATGGCGTTAATTGGCGGGGCCGTGCGTGTGCTCATTTACAGTGCTGCAAAACACTGGCATCATCAGCATATTCATATACTAGTACAGCGTGTCAACAACGATGCTGTGATGCCCCAGTTTTATACCAATAATAATACGTATTATATTAATTGTGTTCACTAGTTGAATTAGCTGAAGATATGCCAGTGTTAGTATTAAATAAAGAAAATAATAGAGAGCGGGAAATGGAGGGTCATTCTCTATAGACCCTGAGCTAATGCTGGTCAAATCTGTAATTTTCAGAGGTCCCACAGATACTTTTAATATTGTAGATTTTCAAATGACCTCAGTACCCCCAGTAATTTGAAAACTAAGTATAATGTTACCATATAAATCAGTAATTAAAGTTACTATTTTATGCCTGTCAATATCAGCAGGTGCTAACAGGTTTACTGCAACATTCAGCACTATGGATGTTGCTGGTTTCCTCCTGCCCTAAACTGACAAGTTGTGATGTTAGTGAAAGATTCTAGAAAGCGACTCTAAACCCCATTACAAAAACATTAATTAAAACAAAAAATACTATTTTATGCTTTCAAAGTAAAACATTCTGTTCATTAGTAGAAGTAACAGGCTAAGATGATTAAATGGATCAAACATGTATCTTGTGAATATTGTGGCATAAGAATATACATTTCAAGTCACGCGACTACTGTTTTTATATACTGGTAATTAAAAGTATTGTATTTTGTTGTCACGTAGTCTACGAGTGATTGTAACTGTTACTGTAGCCCAGGAAGGCTAACCACACAATGGTTGACCTTTATATATATATCAGACAGACATCAAGTCTAATGAAAACTTTGGGAAATAATAAGTACAAAACAATGCATATGATGATCCGTAAATGTGTTACCATGGATACAACATGAATGACTGTTGATTATCAGGTGACTTCTTATTTGTCATAATATACCAGACATATACAAATATAGATGTAAATTGTCTGTCTGTATCCATGTTGCAACAAATCCATAGTGATTGCCAGAAATAAAAAGCAAGGTGTCATGCAATTATTAAATGTACTATTTATTTTTTGATAAAATAACAAAACAATCAAGTCAAACTTGCAATGCAATAGAATTGTTGTAGATTCTAGAAAACCTTGGACATCAGTCTGTGGCCTAAGGTGGCCAATGATAGCCAATAATAGCCAATGCTGGCAGACCAGACCAGAAGATGATAGAAGTAAACGAGGCTTAATGATTGTGATGCCGCGCGATGGCTCTAGATGACTCTCAGCATGGCGATGTCTGGAGACACGTGGCGGAATGGTGGCGGAATGATGGCGGAATGGCTGTAGTAATTGGCTCTATTGCAGAGTAAAACAGCTGCTTCTTCAGATAAATCATAAGCTAAACAGCACACGTGATTACGTTGATATTTTCCTAAACTGAAATAGCGGCAGAGTGCACCACCGCGTGGTAATTGGTGGCGCTGTTCCCCTTGTCTCACCTATATTCCTCCACGGTGCGGACCCAGACAGGTGTTGGGGAGGCAGGGAAAACAAACAGGCAGGGACGAGTCCGCGGCACTCCACACTGGGGGAGCATCGAGACGTAATTGGGACCAAAATCTCGCCATTTCCATAAAAGTCATCAAAGATGTCAATGGTGAACCCAAAACGTAAATGCATTTTTTCATGTCCGTTTTCATGATTTTTTCTTCTCATTATCGTGTGTTCACTGGTCATTATGTTTTAATGCTAAATTTGAAAACAGTGTATATCCAAAAAAATCCAATTTTGTGCATATTAATTAAAGCAAACACATATATATCTTGTAAAATAACTTGAAATGTTTCTCAATATGAACATGTTGAGAGAAAAAAAACACTTATAAATAAAATTTATTTAAATATAATCATATTTGAGAAATTTTATTTGAAAATCGTTATATATTTTGTCAAACATCAAAACTCATTAGTACAATTACTGTTATAGATGAATTACAGTGAAAAATACTTAGACAGACAATGAGTTGTGTGAACTACGTGCTGCTAATCATATTCTATCTGCCAACAATTACACATAATCAGTCATCATAGCTAACCAACCCCCCTCCCCTCCCCACTACCCCTCCCCCAGTTTCATATCATAAAAATGTCATGCAGGAGTCAAATATATTTATGACAATGATGTCAGAAATGGCCTCATTGAAGCCACTATTGTTTAAAAGCAAAGTTATTTGTGAGTGTGTGTTGGGGTTTCCAGCTGTTTTGCGTTAATATAAAGACATTGGATACAGACAATATTCCATCTTGTACTCAATAAAATTAATGAAGGGCCAGTAGACGTTTAGGGCACATAAATTTAGCTTTACATTATTTTAGCAATGAAGAACTTCCATACATCTATGGGATTCAGATACATGTACTTCTTAGGGAAATTATAGCATTAGATGCATCAGCATGTAACTTCGGATATATTTATCAAATTCATTCTATGAAATTGATTCAGTATTAATCGTTAATCTTATTTTACTTATTCGGCTTATCTAAATCAATTAGCTTATTAAACATAACTTAATTTCAATAATGTTACCGGTAAATGTAATACGAAGTGAGTAAGACATCTGAACAATTATCGACTCTCATTAAAAGCCAGATGACAGATGTAAATGTACTGTTAGATGTATCATAATGGTGCAAGCATACCTGGAGAGGGGTTATTATTATTCTACACACAAAATTTCATTTAATTTCCAAAACAAAGCTTCACTTAGCTTGATCCCAAGTCATTACTAGGTTTAAGTTATGACACTGATGGCATAAACCCATCCCCACAAAAATATTGTTTGACAGGATTAAGACTAACTGACAAACAGGCATTAATCTATGCGTATTGTCACACCATCCCGAGTTGGTCCATCACTCCCCAGATCACATAGCTCTGCTCCTAGAAGGGACTGAGCCTGCAACTGCTATGCTCCGGCAGACATTTTGGCTCTACTTGTGTCAATTCATGAAAATCATTAGCAGACTGGCTCTGTTTAAGTCAATTTGTCATTAGTGCAGACATTTGTCATTAGTGCACACATTTGGTTGGTGTTTTCCTGCTGCTGACTGATGATAGTAAGATGGCCCCTCATGTATACACTCAGTCTCTCAACAGTTCTCAAAACGCATCCCAGGACCTGCACTATGTTGCATCCCAGGACCTGCACTATGTTGCATCCCAGGACCTGCACTATGTTGCATCCCAGGACCTGCACTACCTTTCATCCCATGACCTGCCAGGCGTGTAGCTAGGGGTATTTTAATGTGGAAGCGCCAGTACTGTAACTGCACTATATGTGTATGTTTTGTTTAAAAAATGTTAACTAGGAAATTGATGTGGAAGCGTCTGTGTATCTGCTAATAGGCGGCTACACGCCAGCCTGCACTATATGTTGCATCCTATGACCTGCACTATATGTTGCATCCTATGACCTGCACTATGTTGCTGAATTTTGCTGGATTGCTGATCGTGTCTTGGTTAGACCTGGAGACCAGCAAGTACACAATATGCTAGTCACAATTATCCCAATACTTATTCAGTTCCTGGTTTATGTGGCAATTACTGGGCTAAACAGAACTATTATCATGGGGAAAATAACTGAGTTAATGCTGAACTATTTTTTCCATGCATAAAATTAGGCACGCAGACTGAAACTGAGATATGACATTTGCATTAAATACATGTCAGTGATTAAAATTGTCTCATATTCAAAATATTTTAAATAATTCCTACTACTAAATTATACTATATGTCATAAGGATAAAGTAGGAAAAATAATTGTTGTTGATGTCAAGTTGACTAAAAACTATGTGAACCAACTACAGTGTCCCCTCGACATAACGCTGAATTTGGGGTCCATGACATACCCCCGGCCTTATAGTACAGGTAAATAACAAAAATAAAAATGGGATCCACATCTGACCCCGCCTATATATCCAAATCCGCTCTGTATCGAACAGTGTTAAAACGAAGGGACACTGTAATTGAACATGTCAAAATTGTCATTTTCTAACTTTGTGCACACCTGATCAATCATGTGATGTTGGCGTTTGTCACTTAAATAACAATATCTAAGAGAACAAAACCTCTGAACTCTGAAATCAGTCATATTAATATTACCATAAACCAATAGAGACATAGCATGAGAAATCAACATGTATATTTATATTACAGGGGACATGATCACATAGTCATCAAGTTGACAGTTCATGGATCACGGAAGTTTTGAATAAATATTGTTTATTTTTTTTTATATATATACACATGTATTTACGTTTTATCATACACACAAAACAATTATTCATTGACTTTAGTGCCCTCAAAAATAAAAGAAATATTATTATGAAGGTGACATTTAAAAAAGAATCCACCACTATCAATTTTATGTGTTCGCATTTTACAATAAATAACATATCCTAAAAAGAAACTACCGTATCAAACTAATGAAGGCTTCACGGTGTACACACACACAAACATACACATACACACACAGTCGACACACAATTCCGATTTGACCTTAACGCAAATATAATAACATTCCGCGAGTAAGTCTCCACCAATACCCCATACAACAGCCAAATACAATTCGAATGACCACCTGCAAACACTGGCACGGGCAAAGAGAGCTTATGAGGTGTCGAAAGAATTCAAGGTGAATGAACACTAAGAAAGGGTGTCAAAATACAATTGGATTTCCTTAAAGCTGTCACTACTGTAGACCCAAATTGCCATGCAGGATTGTACACTAGCAGGGGGTCTTTGTCCCATGGGCTTATTCTCAGATTATGCAACTCCTGGAAGAAGCTTGTCGATTGAACGTACATTGTTATTATATTTACTACACGTGCCTGAGAGTATTACGGCGGACTAGGCTCAATCGACTGGAATTCTGATTGGCGTGAAGTCGTTTGTGCTAATCCGTGTTAATTGTGTTAAGTAGGGTTTAGGGTAGTTAAAATTTAATCACTTTAATAATCAAAATGCAATGCCACAGCTTAAAACACTATTGATTTTAATGGCTTGCTCTTGATATATAAACTTACAGTTACAGGCATTTTAGTTACTATTTTTGTTGTTATTGTTGTTGTTGTTGTTGGTGGTGGTGTTTATAAATTGGGGTTTATAACCCTTTTCAAGATTCATTCACTTAAACCACAGCTCATAAAACAATATCTAAAGCAGATAAAAATCCACAGCAAAAAAATAAAATAAAATAAAGAATCTATAGGCTAAACATCATAAACCATAAATCTATCATAATTTGATATTGAATATCTGAAACATTGACATCTGCCAATTAGACGATGTTGTGCTTACAGTGAAGTCATCTCATAAACACGGACAATTTAATATGAGAACGCAAAAACTTTTAGAAAGTAAAGCCAATTTTCTTGAAGGGTGAATAAATGGCAGTAAATGGGGACTAAAACTTGGAATGGTTGGAGGAAAGCATCCGTGGATCCAATGCAAGGTTCCAGATCGAGAACCATTCCTTGTTAAGCCCGACAGCTGCACCAACAAGTCTGGTGTACATCTGGCTGGATCATTCACCTATACCAGAATACAGACAGATCACAGACCAATCCCAACACAAACTCATATACCACTCATCATGGTGAAAACAGCCTCATATCTGGCTCTCTGAACATGCTAATGAGATCTATATAGCACATCAACCAGGACTGGATAGGGACAAATCTTGCATTAATTTTTAAATGATCAAACAAATAGTATAAAACCCAAATATGCTCAATTGTGTCCAGATGAATGTGTTGTAATGTTCATGGTATCCAACTGAACAGGTTAACCTTTTCCAAACTGCAGGTATCCAGAGATGCCATGAAGAAGTGACAGTGACTAAACCAGCTGGGATGTTTGGTAAGAGTTGTGAAATAACAACTACTGTATCATTTTTTAATTAACAAAAATGAATGAATGAATTATTGCTTTGCATCTTAATTTAAACAAAAATGAGAACCTGTTATTCACATTACCCAATTCAACTTTGCTTGTTTATCCATCATCGTAGAAATGTTGACGAAAGCAAACAATCATGACCAAAACCACTTTTATCAGTTCTTAAATGGTTCTAAATCATTGCCTTTTCTTAAAGGTTATTGCGTTCATGCAATATTGATAATAATGAAAAAAAAGCACTGTTACAGAATTCCTTAACGATTTCATCTTTTAGATTATTTGAAATGTGCCCGATTTTCTTTGCTATTCTGCACATGGAGAGGGTTTGCTTGGCCGGGGGAGCATCAGAAGGGCAACATCTGTGGTGCCTCTAGAAACACGGCCACTCGGGTGTTTTCATCACACAAATGATACAATGGATGCCTTTTCAGGCCGGTGCTGGCTTTGTGCACTGATTTCTAACCGTTCTAAAGAAGAGTCAATATAAAGCATACCTGATGAACGCTAAGACTGAAATATCACAGGACTGATCAATTCATGCACAACGCGATTGTGTCGATGTCAATACGACACTTTCATTTCGACTCCATGGTGAAGCGAGCTGACATCGAAAAACTGTCGAGGACCGTACACGAACTGGGAGTACGGTATTAATAGTACGTTTCCTATTCTCCAGCTGATCGCCGAGATATGTTGATTGTAAATCTGCTCCTGTCATTACCCTGTGATGATCAGGCTCATAGCCCTTGGTGATCAGGCTCATAGCCCGTGGTGATCAGGCTCATACTCATAGCCCATGGTGATCAGGCTCATACTCATAGCACATGGTGATCATGCTCATAGGCTGTGATCATGCTCACAACCCATGGTGATCACTCATAGTCCATGGTGATCAGGCTCATAGCCTGTGCTGGTCAGGCTCATGGTGATCAGGCTGATAGAATGCGGTGATCAGGCTCATAGCAAGAGCTGGGAGCCTGAAACGGGTCATAGTTACACTGGTAGACAGACTGACCAGGAACGGGAGAAATCTTATTAAGCGAGTTGATTGAATGGAACTAGCCTGATATAGACACCGATCTCAAGTGGTTTGATCCAATAGTATCTGTCTGTATACACACTGAAGGATCTTGTGTTATTAAATTCAATTATCTCGGCTTATCTTGCTTATTGGCAGATTGTCAGATTGCTGTAGCTATTGGTTGGATGTGCAGCGTGTGTGTTTGCTTGTATACACAGCTACGCCAATTATGTGAATTAGCTCCGGATAGTTAGCATGGCGAGTGGAATCATCAACATGCAGCATCAAGTGCTGGTAAACAGAAACATTATCATTGCTGCTAATGCTAATGAGTTTGAACTAATCCTTAAGTGACATCCAATTTTTATTCAGAACAAGATGAATGCAGTTAAATGAAAAGCTATGTCCATGTTGTAACTCCGACCAATTAATGAAGATTACATGATTACTCATGCTGCTAAAGCAATCGAATATAGTAGGGCTGCCACGATTCGCCTATCTCGCGATACGATACGTATCACGATACCAGGCCCACAATACGATGCGTATCGCGATTCAATTTTAAAGAAATTTGGGAAGATGTTCAGTAATCATGTTATATGAAGGTCATTATTTCTTTGAATATCCTGTACAAATAAGTCAGTCATGAACAGAAAGT
>JAUTBQ010160491.1:0-12779 GCA_032361185.1 Lepetodrilus ovalis | reverse complement strand
TAGTTGCTCATCCATACCCGGCTCATCTGAGTGGGAAACTCGGCTGTTATCAAGTGTAAAATCATCATAACCATTCTCTACATCAAGGTGCAAATAGTTTAGATCTATAGTATGGCTTTCATCTACTAGCCACTTTAAGTGTCCTTTTATAGTAAGTTCATCAAGATTGCTTGTATCATCTTTGTTTAAAAAGCTATTTTTCATAAAACCATCGCTTTGGTTTGTAAAGATAGAGACTCTTCCTTGAAGTTTATCTTCAACTAACTCTCCACCAGTTGCTATACCAAATGATTGTCTATTGTAATTTCCAAAAGTTGCTTCGGTATGAAACTCACCATCTTTAGTTGGTTCATTGCTAGTTATATTTACAACACCTGCTAGTCCATTTGCACCAAAAGTTGTACCTTGTGGTCCTCTTAAAACCTCTATCTGACCTAGATCAAAAGATGTAACTCCAAGAGCACTCTGGCTTAAATCTATACCATCAAGAATGATACCAACAGAGGGATTTATAAAGTTTGTAAACTGACTTCTCTCTCCAATACCTCGTATCTGTATAAAGTGTGCTCTTGAAGAGCCTGAAGTGAAGTTTACATTTGCTAGTTTGCCTATGATATTTTCAAAGTTATTAAAGTTATCTTCTGCGATTTTTCCACTATCTATGATAGATACTCCGCCAGTTGTTTGTGAGAGTTTAGTATCTCTAAAGTCTGAACCTATCACTACCGGGTCTAGATCTATAGTAGAGGCATTTAGTGTTGGTAATAGTAAAGTGGTTGCTAGAAGTGACTGTTTTAAAAGTTTGGATTTCATTTTGTTTTTCCTTAAAAAATTTTATTTTTATAAGGAGAAAAGTTAAAGCCCCATTCGGGGTATTATAGGTTTTACTCTTCTCTTCCTTACGCTGGCATTAACCAGTTCAAGTTCAACGGGATCAGATAAAATCTGTCTCAGCCAAAAAGGCACCCCGAGAGATTGATAGTGAAATTATAACCTAAAGCGGATAAAGGTTGTCTTAATTATTTATATCACTTTAACTCCACTAAGTTTCTGGATTTTTAATATATTTTTTACAATCTCCACTCTTTGAAGCCAGATATTTTTTTTCTCTTTTATGATTGCTAATCTTATATCATCAGCTGTTATCTTCTCATTTTGGGGATATGCTTCTACTGTTTTCATCTTCTTTTTTAGTAAAGCTATATTGGATCTAAGATCTTTTATAAAAGCTTTTTGATACTGTATTTGACTATAACACTCTTTTATATTTTTTGATATAAGATTTTTTGTTGAACTTTTTTGAAGATTTGCAAGGTCAAATTCAGGAGTGTTTTCCCTATCTAAGAAACTAAAGTCAAGAGGAATCCTTAGATCTACTCCTACTAAACTATCGCTATCATCAAGAAAGTCATACTTTCTATTTTCAGCGAAAACTCCTATCTTTAGCCTATCAGTCCACTCGTTAGAGATATTTAATAGCTCAATTTTTTGGTCTGTTTTTCTTATGTTTAAGCTATTGTTATAAGCCTCTGATATGATTAATTTAGGATCTTCTAAAGTTACACTCTCTATATCTTTAATCACATCTTTCAAGCTTATATCAAAGCTCTCTTTAGGAGTGTTTTCATAATAATTTAACTTTCTTTTTATCTTATCAAAATCCTCTTTTCTTGCCATGTATCTATTTATAGTGATAAGAGAGTTATCAAACTTACTTTTTGAAAGATTATAAATCTTAGAAGAGACTCTTTTTTGCTCTTTTAGATATATGTAGTTTATATTGTTTGATATAGCTAGTAGTTTGTGCAAAGAGAGTTGATCATTTATATCTGCTTGACGTTGGAGTAGGTTATCATACTCCAATCCCTTTTTTATAGCAAATCTTTTTGCACTCTTTTTTGATTCAAAAAAGCCATCATCAAAGATCTCCCACTCTAAACGAGTATTGTAGTCATATCTATTTTTATCAAAGTTTCTAGAACTTTTAGCTTTAAAATAGACTCCATTAAACTTCTCAGACTCTTTTACCTGCTTTAAAAAATCTTCTCTTTTTTTCTTAGTAGAGGGTTTTGAAACTCTTTTTTTACCTTCAAAAACATCTGCTAGTGAACTATTTGTACCAAAAAGTTCATCTTTTGTAGATGCTTCATTTATGCTTGATTTTTTAAGACAATAATCTATATGAGCAAGTTTTGCCTTTTTTAGTGACTTTTTAATATCCTCATAATTGGCTGTGCTATCACATCTAACAACATAGTGATCATCTATCGCTCTACTCTCACATGATAATCCTGCATCTTTGCCTATGGTTACATAATCATTAAGAACTTTTTCGTTGCTTGAATTTGCATACAAAAGTTGCACCTCATAAATCTCACTAGCACTCATAGCAGTAGCTAGTGCTACTATAGAAAATATATATCTCATTAAACTCTCCTCTTTCATCTAGGATAGTAAAAGAGGAAGGTAAAAAGCAAGTGTTACTCATATCACTATATGTGTAGTTTTTTTGAACTCTTTTTTTTATTTGACAAATATTAGAGTATATTATAGTAAATGCATATATAGACTATTTACTATCAATATATCTTTAGTTACTTTGAGTAACACTTTTCATCTATAAAGTTTATACCATCAGGTGGTGCCCATCTTGCATCTGATGGTGTTTTGGTAATCTGCTTCCATTTGTGAGTTTTTGGTATGTTAAAAGTTAGATTATATATCTTGTTATCATGTGTAAAACCACCGTGAAGATTTAGATCTACTCCTAAGTCAAGATCATGTATCTCATTTGCCGCACTACTCCACTGCAATGTAAGATGTCTGATGTTTTTTATAGTTGAGTTTTTTATCTCACTATAGTATGTTCTTGCCACTCTAAGGTAGCCATTTGCCTTTTTGCCCTTGTTAAAACTCCCATCTATTTTTAAGTTTGAAGCTAGAAGTTTATAACCATTTTCAAAGACTAGGGGATGTCTACCAGCACTTAGTAGTTTTGAATCCGTTATAGATGAGTAAGCACTATAATCAAACCTTACTAAATCAACACTATAGTTTGGATATAGATTTTTATATATCCCCTCGCACTCTTGGATATTTTCATCTGGTATAACTTGCTTGATTGTTAAGTTTTGTATATCCACTTTTTCAACCATTTTTAGAGAGTAGATTTCGGTTGTATTGGCATTTAAATCTAGTGTTATGGGTTTACTTATGTAGATGATCCCTTTTTTTAAGTCATATTTAGAGACTTTTACTATCTGCTGTCTTAAATATGGATACTTCTTATCCCAAGCTTTACTATTTATACTCTTTAAAAACTTTTTACTATTTGGCTCTCTTAGTAGAAGATATTTTGATAATTTTGTATCTTTTTTTAGATCTACATTTATGATTGTATTTCCTTTTATAAGATCTTCTCTTATAAAACCTATCTTTTTTATCCGCTTACCTTTCACCTGTATAACTGATATGCTTGGATTTTTTATGTGAGATATGATTGTTGCACCATTTCCTATTATATCTACTCGACTTCTATCGATAATAATTGGCTCATAAATATGAAGAGTTTTTTGTGGTAGTTTTATAGTAAGGTTTTTTTTATCGCTATTTTTTATCATATCATTTAAAAAAGGTGCTACTTTTTCTTCTGGTAAATTTATAGGAGAGATAGTTATTTTTTGTGGGATCTCTTTAGATGTAAAAGCATTAAGTTTTGGTAAGCTCAAAACTCCATGAGTAAACATCAAAACAAGTACAAAGGTTATGAGTGAATTGTACTTTAGCACCTTAGGAGTTACATTTACTAATGGATTTGTTATCATATCTCTATCACTGTCTGCACTCTGTACTTGACCATTTTTTGACCATTTTTGGTTTGCCAAGTCATAAAATGCATCTATTTTTATGAGAGCTCCAAGCCACTGTGTATAGATCATGATAGGAAAAGAGTATATCGATACTGGATGTCCTCCAAGTGCTATGACAAATAGTTGAAAAGTCCGTAAAAATAGAATCCATACAATATAAAAAAGTAGATAGTAGATAGATTTAAAGATACCAAGTATGATGGCACTTCCAATGCCAACCAAGGATGACCACATATTTAATCTCTGATCTAAAATCACAAACCATATATATAAACCTGTTGTTTTCATACCAAGTTTTAATGCTCTTGCATTGTTTCTGAGTGAGTTTCCATTCCATCTAAAAGGCAAAGATCGACTAAGTTCAAAAAAGTTTCCATCTCTACTCTCTATCGAGTAGCATAAAACATCAGGCAGATATAGCATATTAAATTTGTTTTTAAGTAGGTAAAACCAGCTACTTTTATCATCTCCCATCAAAAACCTAAACTTTCCATGTAGAGGATGAATCAAGATATCGTTTTCTATAAGATTTATAAACTCATCTCTTATCACAATATCTGTTCTATAAGCTGATAATCTACCCGTTAGTGTCATAACTTTATTTGAGAGTGAGTGTGCTTGAAACTGTATATGTCTTTGTCCAAACTTGAGATTAAACCACTCTTTGTACCATCTGTTTTTACTATTTATAACTGCACTCTCATTCGTAGTGACTGCTCCAAGGTTTCTATCTATCGCAAAAAATGGTATCAATTTTTTTAAAAAATCTTTTTCAAGATAGCTATCACCATCCATAAAAATTGTTATACTATTTGGATCATAATCACCATACTTATGAAAATCTCTCGATATTTCTCTTAGAGCATGCCCCATAGAGATCCGTTTACCACGACTTTGATGTTGAAATATAAGCTTTGCTTTTTTACCTTGCTTATAAGCCTTAAACACTTCAGAGATCTTTGCATCTTCTTCACTCGTTGATGTAGATATAACGATAGTAACATCAGAAGGTATAGTTTGCACTTCATTCATGATAGATCTCATAGACTCAACACTAACCCAAAACTCCTCTTGATAAGATGGAATCATAAAGTAGATATGTTTTGGGTATTTTTGCTCAAGAGGAATCTTATCTATCTTGGTTTTTAGCTTAGGATACATATAAAACCTATAGATAAATGCCCTTATATAGTTAAGTAACATCCAACCATATCTCCATATAGCAAAGAGAGTCAAAGTTACTAAAACTTCACCTTTTATATCTGATATATTTGGATATATCAGATATAAAAGCAAACCTGAAAGAACTATATTAAATATCCCAACTGGGACAAAACTAGCTAAAGCACTGCTTTTGCCATTTCTAAATCTCAAAATCCAAGACCTCGATTAAATAGAACTTTAACCACACTCTTTGGCGCTAATCTTTTTGTAACGTCATCTAATTTTATATAAGCTATGATATTTTCTAAGTTACTCTTATCTTCTGTCTGAGCCTCTATCTTTTCTATAATTGCACTTAACTTATTGTTCTTGCTATTAATGATTGTCACTTTATCACCAACAGTTATATCTGTAGCACTTTTAATTGGTACTTTAACCAATACAGTTGGGGTTTTATCTTGCCAGATAGTAAATATAGGAGTTTTACTACCAACTCTCTCTCCTACCTTTGACAAGACTTCATAAATCTCACCATTTAAAGGAGAAAAAACTCTATAATTTTCTAAAGAGTCTCTTCTGTTTTGAATCTTAAGATCAATCTCTTTTATGTTTTCAACTTTTATAGATGAGTTTACATTTACATCATTTAGATCTTTTTTTAGTAGTGTATATCTCTCTTTTGTAGCTAGATATCTGTTTTTGATTTCTTGAAAATATGGCTTTGTTATGATGTGGTTTGCTAATTGTAATTTAGCATTTTTATACTCTTTATAACTCTCATTTAAGAGCTGTTTTTTTAGAGATATTACCATTTTTAAGTCACTGTTTTTACCCAAAAGTTTTATCTCATTTTGTTGTGATTGCTTAATGCTTTCAAGTAAATCTACCTGATAGTGAACATCATCACTATTTAGATCTGAAAGAAGTGTTGTAGTATCTATGATATCTCTCTCTTTTACATATATCTTTTCTATAATCCCGCTATGCTTTGGATATATAAACTCATAGTTTTTCTCAACAACCCCAATCCCCTCAAATCTATAAAGTATATTTTTATAAAAAAGTGTCCCTAAAACTCCAAGAAGTAACAGAGTATATAAAAATGCCTGTATAGTTTTTCGTAAAAACGAGCTCTCAAGATTACTTTTTTCATACTCATTTAACTTGATAGGATTATGAATAGCTGAGATTATATCTGGCTCTTCATATGTTGCTATCAGAGTATCAGTCTCATCAAGCTTGCCATCAAGATACAGTTCAAGGTATCGTCTAAGGACTTTTTTGTTCTTTAGAGATATATCAACATACTCAAATCCTAGCTTATCTCCACTTTTATGTATGAGTTTTAGCTCTACTTTAAAAGATATATTTGCCTCTTTCATATTTAAAATCATCAAAGATTCATAACTATTACCCACTTTAAAGCTATTATCATTCCTACCTTTTATACTAAGCCCAGTCATTGACCAGTCGATAACTTGATATGAGTTGTGTTCTATGATAGCACCTAAAGAGATTGTAGTACGATGCGATTTTCTAAGTGAGTTTTGTGCAAAAGATGGAGCTGTAGTCATTAAGCAATTCCTTTTAAATAGTAATTGAACCCTCTGAAAATATTGCTAATTGTTCAAAGGGTTCAATTAATTATTAACAAATATAACTATTTTTAGCTAATTGAGATAAATGTAAAGTATTATTACATTTTATTGCTTAAATATAAAAAAATATATCTATGCAAATTATATTTTATCTATTTCAGATATATAAAAAATTTTGATATGATCCTACTTATGAAAAGAGAAGATTTTAAACATGCCATAGCACTAACAGGTTCAATCGCAACTGGTAAAAGCACGGTTTGTGATATGCTTAGATCTTATGGTTATGAGATTATAGATGCTGATAAAGTAGCTCACAATATACTAGACCTTCAAGCAGATAAGATTGCCATTTTATTTGGAGATGAGTATGTCGTTGATGGTAAAGTAAACCGGAAAAAACTAGGTTCTATCATATTTTCAAATGATAAAAACAGATCTAAACTTGAAGCACTTTTGCATCCTCTCATACGAGAAGAGATACTAGCTCAATCGAGAGTATATGAGGGGAAAGAGAGTCCATATATCTTGGATATTCCTCTATATTTTGAGAGTGGCAAATATGATGTAGATAGAGTAGTTTTAGTTTATGCTCCAAGAGATATACAGTTAAATAGGTTGATAAATCGTGATAATCTAACTCAAAAAGAGTCAGAAAATCGCATAAACTCTCAACTACCAATAGAAAGCAAGAGAGATAAAAGTAGTTTCATCATAGATAACTCTAAAGATTTAGGTCATCTAAAAGAGGAAGTAGCAAAATTTATAAAGGAGATAGATGCAAATCACTAAATACAATGCAAGTGGAAATGACTTTGTTATATTTCACACATTTTTACAACAAGATAGAAATGAGTTAGCAAAACAGCTCTGCCATAGACAAAAAGGTATAGGGGCTGATGGTCTTATCGTGATTCGTCCTCACTCTGCTTATGATTTTGAGTGGGAGTTTTATAACTCAGATGGTAGCGATGCTGAGATGTGTGGGAACGGATCACGTGCAGCTGCACACTATGCGGTGAAAAATGGATTAGCAAAAAATGATATGAAGTTTTTAACCATTGCTGGTATCATAGAAGCTACAGTTAATGACGATGAGGCAGAAGTGAAACTAACCAAGCCAAAAATCGTAGATAATCTCATAGTAGCTGAGGGTATGAAATGGAATCTTTACGATACTGGGGTTCCTCATCTTGTAACTTTTGTAGATGATTTGAGTCTTTATAACAAAGAGTTAGCAAAAACTATGAGAGATACTTACAATGCAAATGTAAACTTTGCAAAAATAGATCCACAAACAAAAACTATACAAGTAAGAACTTATGAGAGAGGTGTTGAGGATGAAACTCTAGCTTGTGGCACGGGTATGGCAGCTTGTTTTTATGGGGCTAACTTGGTTGGAGATGTGCCTGATGAGACTAAAGTTTATCCTACAAGCAAGGAGGAGTTATCACTATCTATAAGAGATGGTTTTATCTATTTTAGAGGCAAAGTACAAGAGGTTTTTACAACTGATGTTAAATTTTAAAAAAAGATAGGTATAATATGCGAACAAAAGTATATCAAAAGGAGAATATAGTATGAAGAAGGTAGTTCTTATATCGGTAGTTGCGAGTTTGTTGTTGTTTACAGGTTGTGGTAAAAAAGATAGCCATGAAGCTGGTGAAGAGATAGTAAACCATGTTGGTGATGCGGCTCATGACGCTGGTGAAGCTGTAAAAGATGTTGCAGAAGGTGCTCATGATGTTGCAGAAAGTGCTAAAAATGTTGCCGCAGATGCAGTAGAAGGTGCTAAAGATGTTGCAGAAGGTGCTCATGATGCTACTTCAGAAGTAGTAAATAATATGACTGAAACAGCTTATAAAGCTAGTGATGATGCAAAAGATGAAGCTGGTGAAAAAACTGAAGATGCTATGAAGCCACTTACTCTAACTGATGAGAAGAAAGAGGAAGCTAGTGAGGCTCCAAAAGAAGCTAAAGAAGAAGTAAAAGAGGAAGAGGCTCCAAAAGCAACAGCTGAAGCGGTAGCTAAAGAGGAAGTAAAAATCCTTAGTGCTGAAGATGAAGTAAAAAGAGCTAAACTTTATGCTGAGATCTTAGAAGAGAGAGCTAAGCTTGCTGCGGAGAGAGCTGAACTTGCTAAAAAAGAGTTAGAGTACGCAGAGATCAGAAAAAACGCAAAATAGACAAAACTTACAAACCCACTAAGCCAACCCATTTAGCGGTTGGCTTTATTTTATGAATAAACAAATCCTAAAACTTGCCATTCCAAATATCATAAGTAACATTTCAGTACCCCTACTTTCAGCAGTAGATACCATACTTATGGGACATATATCAACCCTACACTTATCATCTTTAGGGCTTGGAGCTATGGTATTTATGTTTTTATATGGAAACTTTGGCTTTTTACGGATGGGAACAACTGGAATCACAGCACAAGCTTATGGAGTTGATGATAAAAAAACTATATCACTTACTCTATATCGTGCTTTATTTCTTGGGCTTTTTATAGCTTTGATACTTCTCATAGCTAAAGGTTGGATCTTTGAAGCTTCTGTATATCTGATGAATATAGATAACAATCATGAAGAGCTTGTTAAATCCTACTTTGATATAAGAATATTTGCAGCTCCTGCTCTATTTTTACAACTAGCTCTTTTTGGTTGGTTTTTTGGTATGCAAAATGCAATGATACCACTTGTTGTTACGATATTTATAAACATTATAAACATAGTTCTTAGTTACTACTTTGTAAATGTTTTAAATCTCGGCATTCAAGGAGCTGCTTATGGAACGCTCATAGCCCAATACTCTGGAGTATTTTTAGGATTTGTTATGCTTTTTAAATATAAAGAGACTTTAATAGATCTAAACATCCATGAGGTTTTAAACTACACAGAGCTTAAAAGATTTCTAAATATCAACAAAGATATATTTATTCGCACAGTTGCTCTTACTTTTGTATTGGCATTTTTCTACTCACAATCTGCTAAAAACTCACAAGAGACACTCTCAGTTATGATTTTACTTCTACAGTTTCTAATTTGGTTCTCATTTGCCGTAGATGGATTTGCAAATGCAACTGAAAGCCTAATAGGAAAGTACTATGGTGCAAAAGATTGGGAAAATTTTGATAAAGCAATCCGATATAACTTCTATTGGGGTGGTGGATTTGCACTGATATTTTCTCTCATATACTTTTTTGGTGGAGAGTTTATCCTAAGTATTTATACAAATCAGACAAGCCTTATCCAAGAAGCCCTACCATTTATGCCCCTTGTTGCCCTACTTCCTCTGCTTAGTTTTGCTGCATTTATATATGATGGTATCTTTATAGGTATGACTGCATCAAAGGCTATGAGAGATGCTGTGATTATCTCTATGGTCTTATTTTTAGCTGTTTTTTATCTCTTTCGTGAAGTTAACTATGAGTGGGCATTATGGGGAAGTTTTGTTATGTTTTTTATATTTCGTGGGGTTATTCAGTGGAGGATGTTCAAGATAAATTCCCACAACCTAAGATAGATTGCAGGAATTTAAAGGAAAGCTTAATTTTGTTGCAATGTAATTGTATGATAAAAGTGTTACCTAACTGCGACCTTAGTGTTAGCAAAGTGTTACCTCTAAAATATTTAATAAGGCTATAATTTTAGAAATTATAACTTAGGAATAAAATATGGCGATAGCAAAGATATTACTACTTGAAGATGATGAAGCATTAGGAACTACAATTTTAGAAATTTTAGAAGATGCTGACTATGAAGTTGATCTAGCAAGTGATGGAGCAGAAGCAGCCGAGTTATGTTATGAAAATAAGTATGATTTGTATATATTTGATATAAATGTTCCAGAGATAAATGGTATAGAGCTACTAGAAGATCTAAGAAATGCAGGGGACAATACTACAACCATATATATAACAGCCCTTGTAGATCTAGATAGTATCTCAAAAGCTTTTAATGCAGGAGCAGAGGGTTATCTAAAAAAACCTTTTTTTCCAGAAGAGTTACTTATAAGAGTAGATGCACGACTTAAAAATGTTCAAAATGATATATTAATATATCATAAAGTATCATACAATTGTGCAACAAAAGAAGTTTTTAAAGACTCTAAAATCATATCACTAGGAGCAGTTCAAATAAAAATCTTTGATATACTAATGAGAAATATTGGAAAAACTATACCCAAAGAAGATCTACTTGATCTACTAGAACACCCTTCAGACACAGCACTACGTGTTGCTATGGCTAAACTAAAACAAAAACTAGAGATAGATATAACAAATGTTAGAGGATTAGGATATATCCTTGAAAAAGCATGAACTAGAATCACTTTTTAAAAGTTTTTTTCTTTTTTTTATATCGCTTGGTGCACTCTTTGCAGTTTTATTTTATTTTAATTATCAACAAAAAATAGAGTATCTCAAACAAGATATTTTTGCACAAATGAGGCTATGTAGTTTTGATTTAAAATGCCCCGAATTTACAATAGATTTTACAAAAAAAGAAAGTATTAAACCACTTTTTCTATATGAAAAACCTGATGGTTTAGTTACATATTTTTCATTTATAGGATCAAATGATAACTATTTGAGTATAATCTATCCTATTGAAAAATATGAAGAAGCAAAATATATTATATTAAGAAAAGGTGGTTATCGTTTTCTTTTGCTACTTTTGATACTAAGTATTGTATCTCTACTTTTCTCTTTCTATGCACTTTATCCTATGAAAAAAGCTCTATTTATGATAGAAGAGTTTATAAAAGATATACTTCATGATGTAAATACACCCATAACAACTATAGTGCTAAACAGCTCCTTACTTAAAAAAGATGAAAAAAACAGAGTTAAAATACAAAAGATACAACAATCAACACAAAAAATACTCTCAATTCAAGATAACCTAAAATCATACTTAGATAATCTATCTACACAAAAAGAGGAATTTGATCTAAGAGAACTTATCTTACAGCAACAGAAATTCTCATCAGGAATATATCCAAATATAAAATGGGAAATCAACAACAGAACTATTAAACTTGAAACAAATAAAGATATCTTTGCAAGAATTATCTCAAATCTAATATCAAATGCTACAAAATATAATATCAAAAATGGAAAGATCATAATCAATATAGATCCTAAAAATAAAACTATATCTATAAAAGATACTGGAATTGGCATAAAAGACCCAGATAAAATCTTTCAAAGATTTTATACAGAGGGAGAAAGAGGTACTGGAATTGGTTTGCATATAGTGAAAAAATTATGTGATGAGCTAAAAATCCCTATAAGTGTTACAACTATTCTCAAAAAAGGTAGTATATTTACACTAAAATTAAAGGCAGTAACTAAGCACTAACAAAGATTTGCTATAATTGAACCCTCTGAACAATTACCAATATTTTCAGAGGGTTCAATACACATTATATAAATAGAATCCTTTAAATAATTAGCAATATTTTTAGAGGATTCAATAATTTAAAAAAGAGAAAAATATGAGATTATCAACCATTACAGCTTTTTTATTGATTGTTCAAAGCTCTCTTATCTATGCCTCTGATATAGATATAGATGCACAGATTGAGAGGATTAGACAAGCCCCTGAAAATCAAAGGTTTCAACTAGTAAACGAGCTAAAACAACAAATTGCACAGATGAATGCAAATCAACAAGCAAGAGCCATAGCAAAATATCAAGAAGAGACATTAAATGCTCAACAAGATATAGCTACAAGGGAAGTTACTATTGACAATTCCAATATCGTAAATCAAGCAAACCAAGAAGTCATAAAAAATCAGCTACAACAAGAGCAAGAACACCAAATTATCATACCTCCTGTGGAAAACATACAAGATAATCAACAAAATTTTAATGATACTAAAGATATATTTATTCCAAATAATAACAGTGATAATTTTAATCAAAATCCAGTTAAAGATATAACCGATGATATACAACAACCAGAAATCATCAAAGATCTACCAAAAAATATAAACCCAATTAACAATCAACAACAGAGCCAGCCAACTCAACAACAGAGCCAGCCAACTCAACAACAGAGCCGACCAACTCAACAACAGAGCCGACCAACTCAACAACAGAGCCGACCAACTCAACAACAGAGCCAACCAACTCAACAAC
>JAUTBQ010160490.1:0-28522 GCA_032361185.1 Lepetodrilus ovalis | reverse complement strand
TCCACATCTGACCCAGCCTTATATCCGAATCCGCTCTGTATCGAACAGCCTTATATCGAGGGGGCACTGTACCAGGAAATAACAACTTTGGGGTGTACAAATCAAACGTAAATAGTCTCAGATTGAAATTTGTTTGGTCATTATCTAGGTCTATCAACCGTGATTGTATGCCTTTAACCCTCTAGTGCCCAGTGTAGCATATGTGCAACATTTTGTAACTTCGTTACTAATGGGCATTTTTTAAATTTCTTTATTTTTAAATCTTCAAGTTTAACCAGGAGACTCACAATAACCAAAGGAAATAATTTTCTCTATACTGCATCATGGTGTGGGCTCTAGAGGGTTAAACTTTTATGTTTGAAGAAAGTCCTGAAAGTTGTAATGTCATACAGCTGAATGCTATGTATGCTATGTCATAAAAGCTGTAATGTCATACAACTGTATGTTATGTATGCTATGTCATAAAAGCTGTAATGTCATACAGCTGTATGTTATGTATGCTATGTCATAAAAGCTGTAATGTCATACAGCTGTATGCTATGTTCTGAAAGTTGTAATGTCATACAGCTGTATGTTATGTCCTGAAAGTTGCAATGTCATACAGCTGTATGCCATGTTCTGAAAGTTGTAATGTCATACAGCTGTATGCTATGTTCTGAAAGTTGTAATGTCATACAGCTGTATGTTATGTCCTGAAAGTTGTAATGTCATACAGATGTATGCTATGTCCTGGAAGTTGTAATGTCATACAGTTGTATGCTATGATGAACCTGTGCTGTTTTCAGCACTATTGAAAGGTATTGTGAAGGACTCAGGCCAATGGAACACAACACAGAACCAGGAACAGTGAAACACAATGAAGAATAGGACTGGAATATAATCCTGATACAGGACCGATGCAACACAATGGAAAAAGGACCAATAGAAGACGATGAAGAACTGGAATCAATGGAATGCAATGAATTACCAAGACCAATGGAATGCAAAGAAGAATCAACGTCAATAGAATGCAATGGGCTCATCTCCCATCGCATTCCACTGCTGACCTTGTGACCTCATCTGACTAACTCTAGTCCCACCTGGAGTCACTGCTGCCCTTGTGACCTCATCTGACTAACTCTAGTCTCACCTGGAGTCACTGCTGCCCTTGTGACTTCATCTGATTAACTCTAGTCTCACCTGGAGTCACTGCTGCCCTTGTGACCTCATCTGACTAACTCTAGTCTCACCTGGAGTCACTGCTGCCCAGGAGGTGCTGTATGACCATCATGGAGTCCAGTGTCTGCTGATCCACGGATCCTGTCCCATGACTGGCTGCTTGTGGTAAATGCTCGCTTGGGGCACTTGCCTAGAATTACATGTGACATCATCGTACTTAATCAGGCATATTCAACCAGAATGCATGTTCATAGTAATTACACTAACTGTTAATGAATCCAGAAAATTTTCATAAATAGATATTACTAAAAATAACATATTAAAGATTCTTCCACCAACATAATTATTTCATAGGGTCATTGGCGGATGTTAAGTAGCCAATGGCAAACATTTCAGATGATGGTACTGACTCTGCCTCTTCCACCCTGCCAACATCGAGATGCTGCAATACAATGGTAACCATGGTGACCCTCACCTTCTCCGCCTTCTTCCAGGGTCGATACGACATCGGCGACGTCCTCGGACGACTCCCTGCTGACGTTGACCCTGCCGACCTCAGTGACCTCGCCGTCTTCAGGTTCTTTATGTACGTGTGGCCGCCAAACTTCGTCTTACCCCACCTGGGGACATCAGCAGTAACAACAGCTACATAATTTCTGCCAACTTCATCAAGGTTTTACTAATGTAAATCGAAAAAAGGGCTATCTTCTCATTTTCCTTCACATTTATTTTTGCTACATTTTTGTGTGTAATGATGTGTTTTAATTCCAAGAGGGTAGTAATTTTTTTCCATTAAAATGTGAAATATTTGACCTAATTAAATTACATGCAAGAAATAAATAAATAATAAAGATGTACATCTTCAGATCCTAGAAACAATAGAATCTTAATTTACCAACTTTACAAATAGATCGAAATTCGGCAAAAATTGAAATAATGTCAGAGAATTGTATCAGATATGTGTCAACAAGAGGCAACCTTTTTCACCAACAGGAAAAATAAATATATTTCATAGCATTCCATTCAGTATGATTCCATGACTCATAGAGTTACCTCCCCTTAGTGATATGCATACAAGATATTCCCACCCACCTGTATCTGACCGAGTTGGGAGTTATCTTCCCCCTCCAGTCGATGGCCGACACTGATCGTGGAGACATATTTGATGTCAGCGTGTGGTCGTCGGTTCTAGAGTCCGACATCAGGAGACCCTGAATGGATGTGAATCCTGACTGGCAAGTGGGACTGGGAGGAGGTGATGTTCTAGAAGAGGAGTAAAATATCACATAAGATATCACTTAGAGACCAAACTAACGCATTACGGTCATATTGAAGCAATTTATTTCAGATAGATGATTGATGAATATCTTTATAAAATTTTTTTAAAAAATTACAATAAACTTACACTGGTGTGTTGGTCCTAGGCGTGGGACTAGACTGTCGAGACCTCGACATATTGGACTTTGATGTATTTGGTCTTGACCTTAAAGGCGTTGATGGGATACCAACAGTTGATGGCTGCCGGAATCCTGGCTTTGGCCGTGGAGCCACCTGGTAGAATGAAACATATGACATCTATTATATAAGTAATTATTCCATGTTCAGTGTTATCAGGGCTGTCTCAGAAATCACATATATTTAAGATAATTTAGTCAAAATGTCAACAAACATACAGCTGACACATCTGTGTTTGTAACATTTTGTAGTTTTCATACTGGATAAAGAAACGAGGTCATGTGTTATGCTCACCCTCTCTTTGTGAGTGGCCATATTGATTGTGACGTCATCAATTATGGTGACCAGCGTGTCCAGTCTTAAACTGCTATCTCTGCCGTCAACTTGACTAGGTCTGAAATGCATTAATAATGATGACTGAAATCATCAGTTATTGTATTAATACTATAGGTGTGTACATTGTCACAGCACACTATTCTGAGTCAATAGCAAGTGTCATGAAACAGGGTATCCTTTCACAAAGCTCTCTTATCCACTAAGAGACCATAGCACTCTCTTTGCAGTGCATTAGCTATAGGAAAAGAGAGCGCTATGGTCTCTTAGTGGATAAGAGAGCTTCGTGAAAGAATACCCTGAGGACTGTGCTGATACTGGGACTGGAACCCGAGTCGCTGGATTGTGAGTCCAACGCTCTACCAACTGAGCCAAAGAGGCTAACCCTGCTGGTCGAGCATAGTAGGAGCACCTTATATCACACTCAGCTCCATAATTAAATGAGAACGCAAGACATGAACAAGATTCCCTTCTGCACAAAATAAAAAACAATTCTATGTAGAGCATTTGCAGTAGCAAGAAGAACAGCAATGATCTGTGGTTAACCATCTTTGTGCCATCAGAGAGCACAGTGTACATTGACACAGCATCGAGAGGGTTAAACATGCCACTCACCTCTCATTCTGATAGACGTTCTGACCAATTGGAGGGCTCGGTGAGAGTTGGTGACCTCCAGGGGATGGGGCAGATTTAGGTTTGTCTGACCCCGCCCCTATTACTGTGGGCGGGGCCTGTCTGTGAGTGGCAGACAGTCTGTACCTAGGGGGCCTTTTGGGGTAATATGTGTCCGTCGTCTCGTAGAACTCCTCTAACGTCTGGTTCAGTACCCCGTTCTCATCGTGACCTTGACCTGCATCCAAATCAATGTCAGGCTGGTCTGCGTTGTATCTAATGCTATTTGGCCTACAATTGGTCTGCATTAACAATGGTTAAAATTAACTTTTTGGAGCACAGATTAATGGTAGAGATACGTAAAAATAGCGTATGATTGTTCTATAAAAAAAAATTCCTAACCCCGAGATTATGAAACGTTTTCGAGACTGAATTCATGGTCATGTCAAGGCTTTGTTTACAAATCACCATTCATAATTTGATATTGAACATAAAATTTCATAATCTTGTGGCCTGATGATGATAACATGCAGTAAACTGCAAAAACGTCCTAAGTTTCCACTAGTCCTCAAATCTTCATATTAGGCAACTTAGCGTTGCCAATCGAACTATAGTACCAATCATAACAGCTATAAGCAATCCTACTGACTTTAGCAATACAGTGCCCCCTTGATATAAGGCTGTTCGATACAGAGCGGATTCGGATATAAGGCTGGGTCAGATGTGGATCCCATTTTAATTTTTCTTATTTACCTTTACTATCCTATAAGGACCCCAAATACAGCATTATATCGAGGGGACACTGTATTAATAGTTATTTCTTGACATTTTAAACCATAATCAACACACTGCCACATTTGTATAATAATAATGATAATAAGCATATTTATAATGCGCCTAACCCATAATTTTCTTTTTAAATGTCTCAAAGTAAATGAAAAGTAAAATATTGGATAATTATATTTATATGCTGGTTGGATTGGACTGTTTCAGTAACACCAGTGTCTGGTTTGTTGATAGGAAACATGAGTTAGCTACTGACAACATTTATATTAAGTTGTAATTAGTAACCGATGCTGGCGTAATATGTCTTGGAATCAGTGTTCGCTACCCTCATGCCTCTAGTAGCCCCTGCGTTCACTGTTCACCAACTCTGACTGAACCCTGACTATAATTGGGAATACTGTGAACTTTAATGAAAGTGTATAAATATATTAAATATATTCTCAACATGCTACAATATATATCCATTAACATGAACAACTAAATTCCAATGTACTAATTAAATTTATAATAGGACAACAAAATAATGCATGATAAGATTTACCTAAGGTTTTCTTAAATTTGTGGTAATTTTATGGCATTTATCTTTCAATGCATCTAATGTCACCAAAATGTATTTTGTGTATTTCTGAAAGATTAAAAAAAAATGTTGAATATAAAAAATATATATGATGAAGATATTTTTGTAAATATAATCAGTTTCTAATGTCACCAAAGTATATTTTGCATGTTTTTGAAAGATTTAAAAAAAAATCATATTTAAAAAAATATATATATGGTATGACAACAATATTTTTGTAAATATGATTTATACACCTTCATTTCCTCTCCCATGGATCAGTAATAATGATTTTTTTTGTTTGGGCATCTCCCATTGTCCATAGCAAGATGAGGGTTAAGCAGTTGATATCTGTTTATTTAGGTTTCAAAATTAATTATGTTTTTTAGTGTTATTTTACGTTTTTACAGTGTTTTAAGTCTAAAGTATGAGTTTGGATAACATTATCATACCTGCACAAATTACTCTGGGTAAAATGAGTATTTCACCTTAATAAATCCATTAAAGCCATCATCAAGAACACTGGCTGAGAAAACCACCAGGGTTGATTCCAAGCAAAAGAAGATAGAATTACTGTCACTGCAAAGTGTTAAAAAAACGTCATAACTGTCAAAGTCCATTTGTGATATGAAAGATGACATCTCATCTTCTCCGATATATTAGTTTCCTTTGTCTAATTGAAACACTAAGGATTTAAATAGCTCTTTCGCATTTTGAGGAATAAAACCATGTCATACATTTCAAAGAAAGATTGCATTCCACCGAGTGACATTTACCATGAGAACAATATTTTTATCCTGAGGGGGGACTGTGGAACAGCCAGTATTGAATATGAGTTGGCTTGTTTAGTGTCTCTTCATCAATTGACAATCTGAAGCAAGGCATATAGACAATAAGCACAAACATAATTGCTGGCTGTCTTCCACAATGGATGTATTAACAAGGCCTCCTCTCCCTTGGTAAGTAAAATATTTACACTAATGTCATTAGTATTTGAACATTGCATACAATTTCACAGCATTTATGTTGCTGTAAATAGATATAATTTAAATATATAATTTTTTATGTTCAGTATATTATGACTTGGTAAAATATTATTTAAATATTTTTTTTTATGTTGAGTTTTTATTGAGTTGATACTTGATTTCAATAGCAGATGATATTCAAACATACTAGTATTTTAAATTTGTGTTAATTGGAGACAAATAAATTTTAGGTTTATTTTATCTAATAAAACATACACAAGCAGGGATGTCATAGTAACCAGGTGGGAGATGAATATTGTCAGAGCTAGTTCTTTTCAAACATAAAAACTAATTTGTCATATAAACGGTGGTAGCATACTGAATCTGGTGATTGCTGAAAAAATAAATAATTTATACCCTGTAATCATATGCGTGAATTTAATCAGCATTGCAGCTTTTCACACCTATTTTATTACAAAACCCATCACTTTTTTTTTGGTATGCAATTATTCAACTTTAACTCATGGGCAATCCTTCTATTCAGATATCCATAACCAATTTGATATCAGGTTTACTTCACCCCTATTCAATTACAGTAGGTAGAAAAATGCATATTTTGAAATGGAAAAGCGACCCAGCAATAAACATTGATGCTGCATGTTAAACAGTCACTAATGTATTGGGAAAGAGCAAAGCAGCGACTGATTAGTATAACTATGCACATTATCATGTAGGTTTTTCCAGCAAGGTCTGCTACACCTGTCTGGGTACGGCAGGACGTAACACAGCACCCCCATTGAGATAGGTATTTAATATAGCAGGACAGCTGGTGAAGGAATTGCTTCAGAGTTACTAACTTTAATTTTCTATGGCGGCATCAGATGTGGAAATACGTACATATGAATTAAATTACAGCCAGGACCATATGCCCATGTAACTGCAGAGCTACACCCCCATGGCTGGGATCATCATTATAAAGTTTGCGGTTCAAGTTTTCCCTAAGATGTGATTTACATTGAGACCTATGATAGTTTTCTTTGTAATCCTTGAGTCTCCAATCAGCGAGATGTTCTACCCTAGGGCCACGACTTAACAGCATAGGTGTGATAGATTTGACTTGAGTGCTGTAATTTGGGAATTTTTGGAAGTGGAGTATTAATGTTTGCTTTCACTAAATAGAAAGGTGCAATAAATCAGACTTGTTGCGGTCAAGTACCTGGTCCTGGGGTGTTTTTTAGGGGCTGGAGGAAGTGGACTGGTCAGGTTCATGCGTGGTGACTGACCAGCAAAGATAACCGAGAGGATTATGTCATATTGTTATCAGTCCTGGGCTGGACGGCATGTGACTGGTCACTACCATAATGTTAAAAATATTTCCTTTTGTGGAAGCTGCCTTCAATAATATATAGACAGACTAATCCTGGTAGTATTCGACATCTGAACTAATATGACGAGTCGATCCAGTAGATGAAGAGAGATAGGATTTCTTCATTTTGATCCCAATCCCATCTCGACACTGTCATCTGCTTGGTTTGCGAAACATTCTCCAATCGTGTTTGAGAAGGTGCTGTTATCTCCTTGTAAATGCAGACAGATGACCACAGGTCAGTTTGGTCGAAGCCAGTCAACATTGGTGTTTCCGATAAAAAAAGAAAAGAAAATGGTGGTCGGACAGTAGCCGCAGGTTTGGAATTAAAACACGTTTTTCTTCCATTCCTGGTCATGCATCCTGCTATCTGCGTCTGGCAGTAGCAGCAGACTCCCAGCCCAGTGGTCAGTGGAGAGCCCAGTGGTCAGTGAAGAGCCTAGCGGTCAGTGGAGAGGTATATGCAGCAATAACAGCACTGGTGAATACGATGCTATAGTCACTAGCCAGTGGTCAGCATTGCTCATTATTTATGGCTGTTGGCCGGCTGGGCCCTACCGAGCTGGCTGAGGGAGATAGATAGATGGACACACAAGTGACCACTACCCTGCACAGCTGATTACGGACTCTGGACAACAACACTGGACATTACTCAAACTGAGTTTTTTTTTCATCTGGGTGGTGATGGAAGATGGTCAATGTCCGTGTGTGTGCGGGTGACCACTGGCTAAGCGGTGCCATGTAAACAGCCTGGACTTCCGTGTCACAGACAGGGGAGGCTGGAGAGAAAAACAACTGACCAGTGGAAAATGAAGGACATTTTTAGTGACTATAGCAGCAAAGATTCTTCCTGGCACGGGTAAGGACCTATGTTGATTTACATAACTGGCTGCTCTTCTTGTGTGACATGCTTGCTTTTATCTTGCACCAAGAGAACATCCTTGCCATCATATCTGCTTAAAAATTGGTATGGTTTGATTTTTAAGGAGTAAAAAATTATGTTGACTAGGGACCCCAGCATTCCTGTGGTTCCTTGAAAACATATTTATGCTCTTAAATTAAGATAAAATATGATAATATGGATTTTGACATTATTGGAAGCAACTCGAGACGTAAATTTGTATTTCAAAGGTTTAAGATGTGTAAAATGCACCAAAAAATTAAGAAAATAATAAAATTATCTCAATTCTGGAATATCTTCATGAAGAAGTAGAAACTTGCATGTTGTTTTGGGGGGAGTGATGATTTATATTTTTCGATTTGTACCTAATGATGCTCTTTTCCATTTGCTTTCTCAACAATCTTTTGTGAGATAGGTTTGTGTATTTATGAGTTATTGTATTATGTGAGTTGCTGGTTTAGTCACATAATTATGTACATGAAGTTCACGATTTTGTAGATTAGCATTTTGACATTTGTATCCAAAACAGCTTACAGTAGTTAAAAACTCAGTACCGGTAATGTATTTTGCATTACGTCTAATATTTTTTTTTAGTAAATTTGGGTTCCATATGGAATCTATGCAATGAGTGTCTTACTGCAGCTAAGTCTATTCTGCTAGATGTAATATATAATAGTTCTCATGCGTGAATGACTATTGTTTTTTGGATGTAGAGATGTTTTTATATGGATATTTGCCATAATGCATATGCAGATATGATAATAAACCAGATATTTGAAAACTATCAGAGTGAATGAATTGGCAGTAATTTACTGTACAAATACAATATGTAACACGATCAGTTATGTAAATTTTACAATTTATTTACATGAGATTATATCAGATGAAACAGTCTCTTCTCCAGGTGTTTTTGAGAGGATTTTAATAATCCCATATGTTATTATGCAATTTGAATTTATTTTTAACATTCTGACAAATATATTTTTAACAGGTATTCCCTAGCAGATGACACTGTCACTTTAATTAAATTTAAAATGTATTAGTCTATATCGACAGGAATGTGCAGAGTACAATTATACAGTTGTTCTTATTTGTGCCCATTTTTTCCTCTCGCAAGAATGATAATGCAGAGATATGTTGAAATGTGATCTAGTCAGGTAGGGGAACCCGATACATGGTGACAGACATAACAAACTACTCAGTAATCCATACAAAATATATGATGCAAATTTGCTCGAGTAAATGGCATGTTATGTACATTTTTTCCAATGTGTTTTGTTGCATATGTAATGCAAATGCCCTGTATAGAGTTAATTATTTATTAAATAAATAAAGATATATATTTTTTATATGGAATATAATTTTCAATGTTTTGTATGTTTATACAAGAATTTCTTTGAAATATTATGTTACATAGATCTCTCCCATGTTCAATAGAAGTTAATAAAGAGTATTTTGAATGAATTATACAATTTTAATAATTTTACTATATTATGGAAAGCAATGATCATTCTAATATTGTTTTGGTATTATTGTTTATAAAAAGAGTTTTACGAAATTTGTCAGATTTTAAAAATCGACATAGAATGCAGCCAACAGAAATCAACAATTTATAGTGTTTTAATAGAAAAGTATAGAATCAATGTGTTGACTAAAACACCTGATGTAAAGAATATTAGCATAGACATATGTTTTTCTTATATGCTTTAATGAAAAAAATACCAAGTGTACTTCAGATTAAAATAATGTATTGATTAATCCAAAGAAGACAGTATTAATACTATCATAATAATATGACAAATAAACAAAGTCAGTGAATATAGTTTGATGTGTATTGATTTCAAATTCATAATTTTACTTTATGAACTTTTGAAAAATACACAATCTTAATGTTTTATACATCTGTACATGTCATATGAAATTTGTGATATATCAAAAGTTCATTCTATGAAATACATTCTTATTATTTCTATGACAGCATTAGTTCTATCACTGTTATGCAATATGTCTATGAAGAATGACAGATGGTGTAGGTACCAGTTGAAAGAATGTAATGAGGTTTTTGGAGGCTTTAGGTAATCAGAATTTGGCCAATTAGGGGACCACTGCTGCACCACAGCCTTTGTCATGTGACGTAATTGACCTCTTCTTGTGTTCATAATTGCATGTTCCAACAGATCAACTCGGGGAATATTCATAAAGGGATTCCCCCAAGTACATTAGCAACAAAGTACACTTTAACCCCTAGCCTGCACACATGCATCTGCGTGACGACCCATGCATTATTCATCAACCTGAAAAATTCATACCTTTTACATTTCATTACACTTACAACAGCTAGTCTCCAGTTCCCATCTCTTTGAAGTTGATTTGCTGTATAAATATATGGAAGAAACATGGTTTGTGAGGCTTTGATGGAAATTGTTAGGAGGGAAAGTGTTAATGTGTTGCGATAATGTTGCATAACCCGTGTGTGGCAAAATCATGCTGGATTAAACAAGCCAAATAGGAAAATAATTCACTCATGTGCTAAAGGTGTTTGATGTAATGTTCCAGTAGTTTGTTTCCACTCTTGTATGTAATATATGCTTGGCTTTTCTTCTGAAAAGAGTTGTGGGTAGATCTGATAGTATTTCAGACATAAGTCTTTGGACATATTATGACACCTTTCATTTGAACTTTGACGTCTATTTGCCTTTTTTGTTCTCTTACATAATCCCGCTACTTACTCTTACGTGAAAACAAATACACTATTAAATTATCCCTGTACAATGAATGAGTAAAAGACAACCAATGGAAGTCATGTGAAATGCAATGATAATCCTTGTAAAGTCCCTTGTAATTTATTTAGAGTCTTAACATGTTTAATGTCTTATCTTTATGGAGACTTATATTTAGAGTTGAAAAGTCGTAATATAAAGTAATTTGCCAGATGAAAAGTAGGTAATCCAAAGACTGATGCTACTCTAACATTCATGGACGATCTTACATGGTGAATTCCATTATCAATGGCCGCCTCATACAAAGTTATGCAATCTGCCAAGAATATGAACCATGCAGTAAATCTAAATTCTCATTAACACTGTATGTTCTTCCACTACAAACAAGCCAGCGAATTCCATTTCCATGTTTGTCAGTGGGAGGGTTAACCCTCTGTAGTGTTACGTAATCTGCCAAAGAGAAAAATGAGGTGTCAGCTGTTATGGACATAACAGAGTTGGAGAGATAGGCCCAGCTAGATTACATCTGAGGTGGAGGGGGATGGGAGATCTGAATATTTCATGAGGGGCCTGCATGTCCAGCCATGTAATAACTGACCACTGCCTCTTTATACCACTTTTGTTTACAGACAAGTGCTCTTCATTATAACACCCCCAACTATGCCTGGCCGGTTCTGTAATTGACATGCAGGAAAATGGCTGGTTATGAAGCTTTCTGGAGATTGGCATAGTTTCCAGCCGATCAATAAGGCATGTGGAATGGGATAGTTTGATCAGATGATTAGTCATATTTACATATAAATGTTCGTAATGTTTGTAGCACAAACAAGTGCAGATATTTGCCATTCTAAAAAGCAAAATGATTTAGAAAATATAGTAAACGTATTGACTATAAAAATCTTTATTTTACACAAACTTTCTAGATAAATAATTAAAAAAAAGCATATATAATACTCCTGCTATTGCAATAGTTGCAAAGGTGAATTAAATGTACCATGCAAAATGGTTGCAAAATTAATAATATAATGTAATATTTTTCATTACAAATTAAAAAAATGTTATGCCTTCACTAGCATTGCTCCGACTTTCAGCTACGAGTAGGAGGTGCCAGCATATCTGGGTGATGTCTGTCTTCACTATGACAGGGAATGCATTGAATTAGGATCGTGATATGTAAAGCTATTAATTAAGAGAAAAGTAGCATCTATTGGGCTCCTGACATGGACAAGACTATCTATGTACATGTCAGTGGTGTAGTTTATTGCCAGTGCCATGACAAAGTGCCTACAGACCTGGACCCAACAGCGGGTTGAAATGTCGTAAATTTCACATCATGACAAGTGCATGTCTTTGACTTGTATGTTTCATTGTAGGCCACTGTCTTAAAGCGATGATGTCAGAATGGTGACATAACTTGCATACTTACATTTGCAATGAAATCCTCAGATTTTTCGGCCCATTTGTCACGGGAAGCCTTTACATGATAAGTACCCACTGTCACAAGTGACGGCAGCTTCATCATTTCATATTTGTCTTGCTTTCAATTAATACTGCTAGGATAGGTTATAGAATGTTTTGCATTTGGCTTTGTTAGCATGGTTAAGTTTATTAAAGAAAATATATTCAAAAGATTTTAATTGACAAAATATTGACATGGATTTTTAGTATAGCATTTTACATTCATCTTTAGAAATAGTTTAAAAAATAAAGCACAATTTTAATCATGTTATTTAAAAGATGTTCATTAATAAAATATCAGCTCATAGATTATAGTAAATTATTCAGTCCTTATTCTAAAGCTATCTGTGTTCATCTCTGGCACCATTGGCTGGGTTCTTTGTGGTTCAGGTGTTAGTTCCACGACCAAATTAAGCGTGCCTGCCTCCCCAAAAGGCAAGGTTATTTACTCTTCTCCCTGTAATCCGTCATTCTGTACATGTATGATCTTGTCACTAGCAGGGCCTGGGAGATGAGGCATGTCAGCTGACTGTTTATTTGTGTAATACAACCCCATTGCATGTATTAAGTAAATGAATTTCTGTCAGTGGGGCTGCTTTGTCCAAACACCAGTAATGAGAGATGCAGGGCCTGCTGACTGCAGATGGTCAAGATGTTGAAGACTGGACCATTGGTCAGTGATGGATGGCAGGATAATGTGGGGGTAGTCCCCCCTTGCCTGGTTACGTCATGGCCAAAACTCCCCCGGGCACTTTTTTCTCACCTAGTACTTTGGGTGGTAAAATGATTATGTGGAACTAGTCCCGCCATCTGCCTGTTATGTCACTGTGTGGCTAAGTTTGGTATCTAGGTTACCAGTGGTGTGTGTGTGTAGAGAAATGTGTGAAGAATAATAATAGTGACATAAATATTGGCACTAGCAGTGGCAAAGCTATATAATAATAATAATAATAATAATAATACATGTAATAATAATAATAATATTAGTAGTAGTAGCAGTAGTAGTAGTAGTATTAATAGTGGTAGTGGTAGTGATATCTAAATGTTAAAATCAGCATTGTTGACCAAGTTAATCAGTCAGAACATGTATATAAATTAATTTCTGTTAAGACCTGAAGAAGTCTGTAGCTGTATAACAGAACAAAATGTAGTCTCTTAAAAGATGGTTGATAAAAAGAAAATTAATGTTTCCAAATACATGTATATATAAATTAATCATACATATACATTATATTTAAAATGGTTTTGGATGAATCACTACAGGATATGTAAATTTAAAATGTAATGTTTCTAGGAAGACCAATGATACAATCACTGTTTTCATATCAGTACCAGTACTTGGAATTTGACATGGAATTGTTTTGTGTTTAATGATAGGCATCTGTCCAGTAAGTATATAAGTATAGCAGTTAGTCATGCTGGTAATTAGCGCAGTGTTGTGTTACACCCACTTCCTTGTATTTTCCTGTAAAGGATGAAAAAGATTTATGATGTCCAGACATCTGTCCAGTTGCCATAAACAGTGAGACTAAGTGTGCTGACCAGTGGTGTTAGCCATTGACCACTGGGGTGGACAGTCTCGCTCCATTGGGCTTACATCACAACCACAGGGTAAAAATCTTAACATGTGTCAGTTTGTTTAAATGCATTATTTGTACACAAAGCCCATGAGCTCCATGGCTGAACATTAACAAGGATTATGTAAAAAACTAAATTAGCATATGTAATACACATTCTACATAATATATAACAATTGTGAATGTAATGACCATGTATTATTTGAAAGTCCTGATAACCCAGGAAATTTATAGTACTGATAGTTATAAATTAACAAAGCTCAAAATCTATTGGTCACAAGCAAATTATCATGGATGAGTGAAATATTTTTCAAACTAATATACACCTCTTTATATAATTGCATTAATGTTACATTAATTATATAAATACATTTAGATAAATGGGATTATAATTTCCCCAACATTATTTATGTTTAATCATATTTGTCCAGTGTAATTAATGGTCATAAATTCTGCAACTGTGCTGTAGGTTTGATAGGAGGAAGCAGTGTCATTTGAACAGTTATTTCTAAATCGGTGCTTATAATGAACACAGATGAATATTACAAGGGGGCTGCACAGATTAGAGAATTTTATATATGCTTATTGGTGATTGTTGTTCAATCATGCAGGACATGCCAATCTGTTGTTAGTCCAGGCATGTTTTGTCCATAATGGCACCGATATCATTTTGCAGTAATTACCATAAATGTCAGAGGTAATGAGTAATGACCTTGCTTTTGTCAGAAGTAATATTTCCAACCCTTTGAATTGATATCGACTCTTTGAATTCTTGCCATTTACATATAAAATTGTTTCATGTTTAATTTTATAGAAAAATTATCATAAAACACTCAAAATACACTGAGTACTAGTATTATTTTTCTGGAAGTATGAATTTATAAAATAGATACATATATAATTGATATACCGTATGTATTTATTCTTATGGTAGTTAAGCATTCTTGTTCAGGTTTCGCTGATGGAGTATACAAAACTAAGATATGTTGTGTAGGTAGATAGAAAATGTCCTTGATTTATTGCATCAAACTTAGTAAACTAAAGTAGACGACTAGTACACATTTTACCATGTAATTTAATCCTTTGTTTCTCATTAAACACCACATAGGAGTCATGATCTCCAAATATTGTATCCATCTTTGATAAAAAAAAAATAAAAAAAAAGAGACAACACATAATTATGAACTCAAAGGAGTTGTACTTGCTGTGCATGATATGAGAATGTGAAAGAAAACCCCTTTATTGTAAAATAATTTGACTAATACATTTTCTCACTGATCCATCATATATCAAATAAATTAATACGATCTCTATCTTGGATATTTGATCTTTTACAGCATCTGTGTTAGGATGTATTCTACCATCTACTAATTGGCTGATTCTTTATCAAGAGATGGTTCTTCTACAGTTCAGGTTGAACATGCGTGTTAGAAGGTGCTATAAGAGTGTGGTACTAGAGAAGACCCCTGCTATCCCTTGTGAAGACCCCTGCTATCATGTATATCCTTGGTCCATATGCAGGGTGAGCCTAGCAATGCTGTAACAGGGGATGGAGTTGCACTGCTGACCTGACCTCTGACCCTATGTAAAACATCATTAAGACCATGCAGAGCTAGGAAACAAGATCAGATTAGCGGACACATTGGCATCATGTTACTCATGGAAAGAGAATATCACTTGTGAACACTTTCTATTAATTATTTTGGAAAAATTCACATTTCTGATTGTTCAAAAATAGAAGTCTATATGGTTTTTATTCTATATATTTGTGATATACATGTATATATATTAATTTAAATACCAGTGTAATATATTTTTTAACTTTTACATAGATAATTTATTATATTTTTCTTTAATTTTTATGTTATTTTATTTAATTATTATTTAATTTCTCTTTTTTTTCTTTAATTCCAGTGTTAACAACACTTATTTGGATGCTAAATTTATTTTTACCTTTACTTTTTAGACATCAGGGCAAATCCCCTGCAGCTTGTTTTCATACGAAAGTCAACTTTTGTTAAACAGAAAGCACCCGTGAAGAGATTTCCGTGTAAGTTGATCAGATTTCGTCTGTTATGCAGGAATAAAGGATGGGTGGGTGTTGGTGATTTCCTGGACAAAAGGTATTGTGGTGAGCGGCTCTAAAGTATGATGGTGTATGTGTGGAAGATAGGGTTACCGTGTTGTGGCGTATGCCAGCATTGTAAGATGTGGAAACAAGAGGGGGTGAGTGCCTTGAAGGGATTCTCTGTGGATAAAAGGAGGAGGGAGATAGGATAGCATGTCCATAGGATTAAAAACTCCCAGACATTGAGAAGAAATTGTATGTTTTCATCTTCACCTTTTTTTTAACATGACAAAAGAACTGTTTTTATTTTACGTGTAAATGCCAATTTATTTATTTATTCATTCATTAATTTTATTATATTTTAATAAAATTATTTAAAGGCAGGAATAATAAATAAGGTATCTACACAATATTTATTTTAATTAATATAAAATTTAATACTTAAATTCAAACATAAGGCATATTAATTCATTAGTTTAGGTAGACACTGGTTTATTGTTCCTGAACTAATTTCATTAAAATGTTCTTTCATGTTTTATTGGTTTGTATTTTAAGAATAATTGAAAGAAAAAAATCTACTTGTGGTTTATTTAATGATATTTTACCAATTTATTCCAATTCCCCACTCACACCCCCACCCCACCTCCACACAAGACAAACACACATGGCATGTCACATGAGATTGGTAATAGTCCATCCATCATTTGATTCCCATAGCATATCTTTAAGACAATTAGCAGCAACATCTGCTGGTACAAAATGGCTGCTTTGCTACTAAGAATCTTTCATTTTCAATAATGTGTTCATTAATTTCTTAAGAAATATGATATCTCTGTAACTACATAGGGTATTTGTTTCGCCAGGATACATATAAGGAAATATTTACTACATCTTTGCCAAAATACTATTAATCAGAATTTCCCATTTCCACAGGAATACCCTTTGATAGTCATCATTCATTGATATCAATAACCCATTTTTTTCAGCAATATTGATGCAAATAAAAATGCATGTGTCTGTAATCTGTAAGTAGTCAAACCATACCCTTTATCTTATAGTTTATTATGAATAGAATATTGTGTATTGAATAAATTACTGTATTTTCGGATGCAAGTTTCTGCATACATACACACACAGTACTTGCTGTAGATTTGACAATGTAACACTGAGTATTCTACAACTAAGAAATTCATCATGTCATCCTTTGACAATATTGTTTTATCACATCACAATTTTTTTGAAAGGGAGTGATATTTTAGTGTATATTAAATATTAAAGAGAATATTAGCTAAGGTTACAGCGGTAATTGACAAATTTATTTAGCAACATACTTGAGTTGTGGAATGTGAAGATGCGTTTAGAATTTAATACTTTGACTGGTGCGAGGTAGATCGGCTTTCTTTCCTCTTCCACCGGATGAAAAGAGCAGAGATTTCTCATGCTAAGGAGGTATGGCCAGTTTTCTTTGCCAATTATCCCAAGCTACTTTGTCCAGCTCCCGAGTTCTTGGGTGTCAATGACTGAGAAAAAAGTATAACAGAAATGGAAACGAATAATTCTCCCAAGTACACAAAGCAATCCGACAGCCACCATTTAAAGCTGTTCTTCTCACAATAATAGCCCATACCGACACTTAATAAACCCATTTGTTTAGAAATTGCTGCACATATTATTTATTCACCGAGTATATTGTCACAAAAATATATTGTTATGGAGTGATAGGTGAATTATGCATGGGAAATATGCATAAATTGTACCAGCAATCCACAAGGGAAATGCCTACTTGTTGACAATAACACATTGATGACATTTAACACAAAATATTGTTAATTTTCACAATATGCCTATTTTCATTAATGGCAAGTAATTTATCATTTTTCAGCCATCATAAAGATATGCCAGCTTGTGATAGGAGAGAATTCTGCACTCATATCCAAGTATCATATTTATAACAATAATACATTTGTATACATACCGGTACATGAATACAATTTGAAAATTTATTAATTAATTAAAAGCACAAAATGCAAAGAAATATATAAAAGATGGCACAATATATTTTTATGCTTTAAAGGAATACATACAATTTTACCTGAAAAGTAAGTACATATGATTTGTCTACACAAGTATATTGGGCAACAGTCGCTACATTTTTCCACATGTCCCACTAATTTTCAATATTTTAGTTATTTTTTTTTATCTCATGAATTTTAATACATGGAGATAAAAAAAAATATGTGATTAATAAAGTGCTTCATTTGCAGTTGTGGACACTTATATATTATAATGACTCACACACCATCCCTGTCTTGAGTGCGTCTTGCTACTTATCTACCGTACCAACACTACAGTAACACTACAGTAACAGTGCAGTAACAGTGTCTTAGTGTTGTCAGGGGGGTCGTGCCTCTGTGTTCTGAGAAGAAAAGGAAAATGTGTGTGTCGGTCAGGAAATAATAATAATATTCCCTCAATTTGTTTACAACATCATTCACACTTCCCTTACACATGCCACTGCGTTTCCGCAGATACAGATTCTAAAGTGATGTCAACTAGTAGAATGTGTGTTTGATTATCTATATATATATATATAAAGCCATTTTAAATTCTACCGTTACAAATAAGGACGTAAAACATTTTACAGAAATGTCTTGATTGTTCTCACCAATATACCATCTTAGATACATTATCAAATTTTCTATTAAAGACTACATTTCTATTGTAATCACAATTTGCATTCAATATTGCAAAAATGAAGTACAATATTAACATCAAAAAGAATGTGATTTACAAATTTATCATAAAATATAATATTTTTTAATGTTTTATCTAAAAAATGTGTATAGGTCTGAAGGTCACTGTCACTGAGATTTTGGATCTACTACTGTATTTGCCTAATTTTAAATACATGTTTTTTTTATATCTATATACTCATTGCTGGTCAATAGCAGTATCTTTCTTGAAGAAATGTAAACTTATTGGATAGATTTAAATGTCAAATAATAAATGAATGAACTGAAGACATATTTTTAATTCCTAGTACACCTTTTGGACATGTTCTGCATGATACACTCCTCAAAGACTTTATAAACTTCAACTCACTCACACAATTTTTATTATCTGATCACATACACTCACACAGGTCACACATAATCACACATAATAGGAATATATAATATTCTGAATATTCAAACACACCTTTGAAATGAAGTTTTATATCCTGGTCATGCATTCTATGGTAGATATTTAGATGACAGAAATGATTTGTATGTATGGAGGTTTTAAGAGCCCAGGGTCAGCTTGATGAGAATTTTTATGACCAGCTTATGCAATGGCTGGGCATTTTAGGGCTTGGGCAGCTAAGATATATGTCTTATCAAGTAAAACATCACCAGCAGAGGCCTTTTATGGGCAGTTTATCTTCTAGCCAGTTGGTAGCCTTGGGGAGCACGCCTGTCGTTATTATGCAAGACCATAACAGATATACACCTACTAACTTTTCACTTAGTCGTAATGGCTGAACCATCTGGACAAGCATCCAGTGACTGACAGAAATCAAAATAGCATTTGAATTTTTTTTTTTTGTCTGAACAAGATCCAATATGCTGTTTAAAAAAACTGTCATCCATGTCAAAATTAAAAAAGAAAGGTATATTAAAAGTTATTAAGTTAACTGCTTTCAGAAGTTTTTTCTAAATGTACATTCATAATACATGTAGCTGCTATCTTACAGTTGTGTTTCGTGAGCAGAAATGTCCAAAGAGATTCAATTTGTAGATATGCCATGGTAAATCGTGGATATTAAATAATTTAATAGCGTTTACTGATATTTAAAAAATATGTTGACATTTAATAACATTTGTATATTGCTATGTTGATTTCCTTTATAGTTTACTGTCAGGTTTGAGCGGACAAGTTATGGTTTATTTCAGGACATGTCACAATGACAATGTATATAAAACTGCAACATGAGTGTTTGCAATTGATTTTCATATACATCCATTGCATATTAAACATAAAAATATCTTATCTGCATGTCACCATATGGTTTTGGATTCAGTTCACTTTGCACATGTGATAAACAATATGATGAAAATGGATGTGGAATTAATTTATTGACTGTGGCAAGATGTTGTAGTTATTTTTATGTCAATAATCTACTGTGGTGTTTGTTTAATAATGCCAACTGTATCATGATGAATATCTTGATATTGAGGATTTTGTTCACACATTTTTGTCAGGAGTTTTTGTGGTTTTATTGACTCAGTGTCCTAGCTATAAATTTCACATGAACCTTTTCAATGGATTTATTTCATATGTGCAGCAGATGCTAGAAATGATGCATTTTCAATTATCATTTCAACTTTAGTTTGTCATTAATCAATTGCAACAAATACAATTTAAAGTGCACCATATTATTGCTTTATTCAAAATAGTATTTCAGTGACAATTGTGGATGTAAAAATAAACTTGTCTATCAATTCCTGGACATCCTAAATGAGGTGAAGTGGTAAGGATAATACATGTACCGGTAATTTGGTCTTGCATAATTATCCTAACTCCAGTGGATATATGCTTCACATGTGTAGTAGGTAAACTCACTTACATGTTATTTATGCATATTTTCCAAAATCTGAGTTACTATATTCTAGTGTATCAAGCACATATTATTTTCAACTGATAAGAACGTTTTACATGTGGTAATGTACATGTTGGTTTAGTTTGTGCATTGCTCTAGTGGGAGTGAGTGGACACACATGATTTTACTATGTATCTTAATTCTCTCCAAGTTCAGTTACTTGTATGTGTATAAATAAATGGACTATTTCAAAATATTTAAATTTGGATATTCACAATTTAATAATTTATTTGATCTACCGTTATACTACCATTTCCTTTAATAATACTGTACTTTCCTCTTGTAATACTTAAACTTCATACACATACTTCTAATATACTCAACAGCATTAATTAGGGCCAGTAGCCTTTTTAAATTTATAAATGTAGCTTTATATTATTTTGACAACAAAGAATTTCCAAACATCTACAGACACCAGGTACTCTACAAGAAGCAGCAGATGCACTGAAAGAAGAACACTATCAGGTTCTCCAAGTGGAGATCCAAGATTTTCTAGAGGGCTTCCATACAAGATACCCATGGGCACTTCATTTATTTTGTTGAGTATATATGACAAAAGTACAATATAGATATAAGAATATTAGTTCAATTCTTGCTTCAGACAAACAGTGCAGCACATGAAAGAACACCAATGTAGTAAATTGATTTTTCTATACCTTAGAAATTATCTCAAATCACCAGTACAAGGGAAGCAACTCTTCCCAATATAACTCAGATAAGATGCCTACGGTAATTGTCAGATAATAATACAATCAACATAGGGCATAAAAACAGAATATCTATTTATTTATCTACTGTATCTCTATCTGTCCATCCATTCATCCATCCATCCATTCAACCATCCATCCAGCCAGCCAGCCAGCCAACCATCCATCCAGCCAGCCATCCATCCAGCCATCCATCAACCCATTCTCATACCTACCTATATGTGTACTTACCTACCTCTTATTGAAAGAAAACAATATTTGCTTATCAATTACAAACATAACCAATACAAGAGCACTGGATTGACTCATCCTTGAAAAAAATTAATATGTGTTAGCTCTCACCATGCAGGACCTTTGAAATGTTTATGAAACACCAACTATCAATTACCCCTACTGCTTTAGACTTGACAATAGCCTGGATCAGTACGATTTCTTCAAGAAGATGCACACTATGTATTGCAAATGATGCTCTATATAAATGCAATGATTATTATTATTATTATTATTTGTTTATTTCCCATGAATATACATTTTGCGCTTTAGTTTGCAGGTGTGATATGCATTGTCACTTGGCAGTAGCATTGACACCTCTCTTGTCCGTTGTTAGTGCCTAAATGATGCATTATGTACAATCATGTAACACATACTTTACTCTTACTATAGGGGTGTGATCCACTATATTGTATATATTGATGTGTGACATGACATAGAGTTATCAGAGATATATGTCGGCCCACGTTCCACCAGTGTCCACGTGGGTTCAACTGCCCACCTAACTAGGACTCACAACTGCCCACCTAACTAGGACTCACGTACAGTCTTACGGTTATCACATTACAAAAAAGCCTGTTTTAGCACGTTCAATCTGTGGGCCACTTACCTCAATCTATCACAAAGGTTAAACCATAATTGCAGCCAAACATGTTTTTTCTTTTTTTTTCTTTTTAAAGAAAGGGTAATACAAACCATCCTGTGAAGAAAATCTGCTAGATTTTGACAAAACAAAGCCATTTTTATTGGAAGAAAAACAAAACATATTGTAGAATATTAAAAAGATTTTTTTTAAAATTATTATTGTGCTGAATTAGGTATGGTTGGTTAACATGCATTCAGTGGTAGGGTTGTGAAAGGGTATATCAGATGGGGGTAAGGACGGAAGGGAGTGGGAGGGCGTTTTCAACAACGAGGTTAGGCTTGTGAAACCCTGGGTCGTGACTGTGCGGGTTAAAAAAAATCAGTGTCAGGTAGGTGATAACGCTGGTCAGATCACTCTGCACCTTGCTCTATGAGTGACTGGCTAGCTGGTGTTAGATGTCTTGTTCAAGTGTCATTATAACCAAGATGTTGATGGTGTTTGGAAAATATCACAAATATATGTGATGTGAGCTGACATGGATGACATGAAGGTTAGTGGGAAAATACAGTGTTTTCATGTTCTCTTAATTATATAACTATGGTTATAAGCATTTGTTCAGATTTATCATTGCGTTTTTAATGTATGTCATCAGTTATTATAACTTTTGATTATACTGTTGTGCTGAAATCAGAATAAACACGGATGATTATGAATTATTAATTATGTTTCAATACTCTACATAAAACCTTTAATGTTGTTTTATAAAAAAAAAATGGTTGTGACCATTTACTAATTATTGCAGACACTATAATAACTCTATAGAAATTTGTAATTGATTCTCCAGATTTGCACACACCCCACCCCCACTTACCCCACCCCAACAGCTACAAAAAAGAAAATAACATAAACAATCCACACATTCTTTCATTCTTTGATAAATGCTTAGTCATTTTCATTTGATGAAATATTTCCAATGTACTGTATTGCAATCAAATATAGTTGTGTCATAGATTAGCCATCAGAATTGACTCTTCCATCAAATGGACCTGTACTAGTGAATTGTTGCTCTGATGAGGTAAAAGGTGAAAAGGTTTTGTAATCCTTTTGATGCATCTAGCTTCTCATAAAGTCAACAATTACTCTGGTATAGCCGCTACACATGCTCTTCTCTGTCTCTTAAGTTTTATTAAATAATGTTTTTTAACACATGTAAAGAAACATTATGGTACTCTACATGTTGTGCAACCTATCCTTTTATTTCCTTAGTTAACACAATCTACATCATGTCATGATATATTGATGACAAATCTGAATGTTACTTTCTTCGTTTATAAAACATCCACATACCATATTATATTTGATGTCTTATTTAGGAGATGGAAACCAATATGTTCTGTTGACTTCTAGTCGGTATATATTAACATGATAGCCTTTGACCGAGTAATGCGTAGGGTTCACACAAGATTGTTTTATGGACAGATTGGGGTGACTAGTGTTTGCTCAAGCTTTTTGCCACTCCAATCCTACACTGTCTTATACTGGTCACTGGCTAGATTTCCTGTCCCCCCTCCTTCAATCTCACCTCTTCAAGCTTATCACCCCGACCTTTCTTATCATATTTTCTCGCAAGTACTTTGATCAAATATCTTGTACACTTAGTAAACAAAAAAGTCTTGCGGTGTTGTGGCAACCGGCCCACATGTTCGAATTATTTCATTTTTCCTCTGAAGTAGGTAGGAAAACTTGTCACTGCCAATCTATGCCAATGCAAATATGTTCTTTTCCTGTAGGAAAAATAGGAACCTAGTCACCATTTTATGACTTGTTATTCAAAGCTCTTTTTTTTTTTATACAGCCCCTTTCAATACTTGTTTATGATACAGTATGCAGTTTTGGAAAAGGAAATGTATGGTTACGTTAAGTTAACATATTCAGGGGGCTCTTCTGTGGCTCTTCAGTTTTACAGAAGGTAGAAATGTTACAAAAATTACTATGCCAGAAGGCAGTCCATAATATTATGTAAAACAATTGATCAATTAAATATTCCGAATTCATGACATACATACAGGACATTTTGTCAATGGAATTCCAGTTGTCATAATTTCAATAACCTTTGCTGAAGGTTTTTTATTCACAAGGTTGGCATACATGTATACCGTATATGTTAAATTTACTTTTTCCAACAACCACTAAATATATGTGTTCATATGATCCTCTAATAAAATCTTCAGATCTTTTAAATACTAATACACTGTAGTTGATCTACCTATATATTCACATATACATCTATTTAATTGAAATATCCAATATCAGTGCTCTAATGTGCATTGGCGATTGGGCTGACCAAGGACAATATTACATTAAAGAAGTAGGTTTTTAGTTAGATCTTTGAATTAAAAATATGCTTATTATATGCTTTTTTTTATATATATTATACATATATAAACTTTGAATCATTTATTTTAAAAGTTCAAAAGATTAAATATTAATCTTCATTTACTATAACAATTGAGGCATCTGTATTTGTTAAAATATGACACTTAACTTTCTCAGATGTATAAAAGTATATCCTACATTTCAGTAATTGCTGTTGCGTTGCTAGGTGAACATAAACATTCTTATACATTGAGGTGTTCTGGTAAACATGTGGTTTTTTTATATTATCAACTCTGCCAGTAGGTTTGTAATTTTCTTTTCATTGGCTAACACATTCATTGAACCATGACAGGTATCATGACTTGAGCATAAATGCAATTGTCATTCAACAAAAGGCTAGTTTTTTTTCACCAGGGTTGGGGAGGGTTTTTTATTGACATAAAATAGCTGAGTATGAAATCTGTCATTGCATGAGGAAAGTGTTGTCTGGTGTCAATAGATAAACCTTTTATAACTTCCACAATCACTTTATATATTTCTTTAGCTTTAAGGTCATGCATATTCAATGTGGAATGACAAAAAGTAATGTGAAGTGTATTGCAATGTTTAAGGGGAGAGGTTTTTTCCAACCTGACTTGTGTGTTCAGACGGTTTCTCAACCCTGACCACTCATGTCACAAGAGAATTGGTATCACTAGGTGGTCTGCCATTTAATCTGTGAGTAGATTCTTTCAGAATTATAATACACAGGTATTTCCTATCAATTCTATATTTAATATAAATAAAAAATATTTCCAGCTGTAAAGTGTCTTTCAAATAGTTTCAAGGTGACAACCATTTTAAATAAGAGTATATAATAAAGAAAAGCATGAAATGTGAACATGTATGTATGGGCATCAAGTGAGTCAAGTTAGAGCTGAATTTAATTTTGTTTTAATACCGGTATGGTATTACGTTAAAAAAGAAAAAACAATATCAGGTATATACAAATTTTTAACAGTTGAAGATAAACACCCAATTTGAAATCCACACACAAGGGTTATACAGTACTGAAACTGTTGGATGGGAAAATGATATAAAATAAAAAAAACTTCCTTGACATGTTGGCATATTGAATATTTTCTTTGTTTGTTTGTGAAGTGTTCAATATCATTACAGTGATAACAGGTTGTAATGCTAGGAATGAATGTTTGCATGCTCACAGGAATAATACAAATGAAAACAGCAACTGCTCATTGACACAGGCATGGTAACTATTATTTATCATCCACTGTTTGATGTCAGTAGACAGTCTACGTTCTTGTTAATTGGACTGCGACATGGAAAGCAATTGTGCTAAGTTGCATGCAGATGTACCATGAAGGATGACATTATGTTATGTTATGTTATGTCTGTACTGATGGCACGGTCTAGCTGGGGAACATGGAGACAACCTTACAGTTAGTTGTCAATGATAACTCTACTATATGTATTACCCTCTGACAAGCTAACACTATAGATTATTATCATATCATAATTATTTGTTGGAGACATTTTGGGTTTGGAGATTTGGCGTCAAGTTGTATTTCTGTAAATTAATCATTTGAAGAAATATTTCCCCATCACTGTACAGAAAATGGAAGGAGGAAGTATAGAAATTTGTTAGGGAAATTATTTAATTTTATATACTGGTATGTATTAGTATGGGCAATTATCTTTTTTTACTAGTCAACTTATTCAGCGAATATTATTACACAGATAGGCAATTTAGTTGATATCTAATAACATGTTAATCCATTACTGTACTTTATTATGCCCTGATAACTATTATGTAAACTCTGCTATATTTTAATCAGTATTTATTACTGTGTGGCACTATTCTTGTTTAACATTGACCACATATTTATTGTGTTCTCTGTACTAATACCATCCTCATGTTCATCAGAGCCAGCCATGGCATCTAGGTAAGATCATAATAGCTGGATGTGGCTGATGGAACCATATGCAAAATTCAAAAAATTATTGTTACAAAAAGACGGAGATGGACATTATGGATATAATTGTTAACATACATTGAATGCCCTCGTTGTTGTTGTTTCAGGAGTGATGCTATTTCCCCGAAAGTGTCCGATGTCCTGGAGAAGGTGATGTCCTCGGAGTCGGGACTAGCGAACAACAAGGAGTCCAGTCCACAGCACACTGCCGCCCACAACTCTTCGTACTCCAACCACAGCCACGATAAAGACGAACCCCACTCCAGTCTTCCACTGCTGAGCAACCTGTACCAGAACAACTACTGTGCCTACCCTGAGAGCTACTCCCGCAGAGACTCTGAGCAGTCAGACTCCAGCCCGCGGTACAATCCCACCGCGCTGACTCCCAGCGAGAAGTTCCACTACCGGCGGGAGGACTCAGACACCTCGACACTGCCCAACCCGGACTCCAGTCCTTACAAGGCCGAGGACGATCTCCCTAGGCCATCGGCGTGTCGGTCCTTCCACGATGACTTCAAGTCTGATCTGGACAAACCCGATGCTAGATCCGTCTATAGCAATGCTGTGGGCAAAGAAGAGCACTCGGATGAACACATCTTCCCAGTGAAGGAAGAGGCTGGCACCAACAGCAACCACTACGGTCGCAGTGAAGGTGTGGAGAAGAACCTGTTCAGGAAGGACGAGGAGAATGACAGAGAAGAGTCTGGGCTCAACGGATCGTTTTCCCGGGACCCAGAAGAAAACAGTCCGAATGCTTCCCAGTTGAATAACTCCTTCAATGACTCTTACCAATCTGAGGAGGACAACTCCAGTGAGGGCATTAGAGGAGGGCTGAATGACTCCACCTTGGAGAGTCTGCTGCCTGAAGACTACAAGAACTACTCCTTCCATGGCATTGCGGCCAACCCACTCGGCTCTCCAGGCTACAGGCGCTACTCACTGCCGGGCAGCAATGGCGAGCCTACGTCTCCACATCCGGCTTACAAGAACAGCTCAGGACTTTACTTCTGTCATCTCTGTAGCTTGCTACTTAGAAGAGTGTAGAATTCTTTATCTGTAGCAGACAGTTCAACCATAAGGCGATAGAGTGGACAGCCATACGTAACCAGTGGCTTATTCTTGCTTATCCCCACAAAAGTTTTTCTAAAGCTATCGGTCACAGATTTACCTGCTTCTTTTTCATACTTGAAAAAGATATCCATCTTAGGAAAAAGCCGCTCTTTTAGCATAGCCAAGACCAGCTCTTTTTTACCTTTAAAATGATGATACATAGAGCCTTTAGGTACACCTGCCTTTTTAAGTATAGCATCTACAGACGTAGCATTATATCCATGCACATAGACTTCTTCAAAAGTAATATCTAAAAGTTTTTCTCTGGTGGGTTGTTTTTTTCTCATAGAGAATTATACAATCATTTACCATCTTTTTTATTTGACAGTCTTCTTGCCTAACTTGATCCATCCATTTTCTATACCGCCTTTAAGCTCATAGATATTTTTAAAACCTGACTCTACAAGACCCTGCCCTAAAGACTTTGATCTATTAGCATGTGCACAGTAGATGAGTATAGGATCTTTTTTGTCTTTTATAATATGTCCAAGCTCAAAAAACCAATTGGCTAAATCTGCATCACCTTTAGGGGTAAAAAACATCATTTTATGTGCACCTTTTATGATACCTGTTTGCTTCCATTCTCCTGGCGTACGTATATCTATGGTAGGGTATCCTTTAGCCATAAGTTTTGAAAACTCATTTACATCTACTGTCTTAAAGTCTGCAAAGAGACTTGTACCTAATAATCCTGCTAATAATAATATTTTTGTCATTGTATGTATCCTTAAATTAAAATCTCTGAAGTGTACTTAAAAAAGATTAATCAACCTTTATTGCTCTTACCCTCAACCGCTTATAATCCAACATCCACCCCTCTTCCTCATTATATATAGTAGATTTCAATATCTCTGTAGAATCTTTTTTAAACACTTCAAATTGCTCTTGTGTTAAATGAGAGGTAAC
>JAUTBQ010160479.1:0-12780 GCA_032361185.1 Lepetodrilus ovalis | reverse complement strand
GTGGCGGCCATCTTGAATATTTCAAATTGCTCAATGTTGACGGGTCCACATCACCCCAGATATCTTTATATACACCCAAATGATGAATAATCAGCAGAGAAAAAACTATATCAGAGAATTTTGGGTTAGGCCAAAAAAACGCTTTCCGCTGCCGGACTATAAGCAGTTGTTTTACATTGTTAAACATGTTATACATGTCTTCATGTAAATTTGTATTGGAATTTTCTTCTTAATTATTTTATGTAGCAACATAAAGGCGAAATATTCCCACTGCGATGGGAAATCAATCAATTTGTATTTGAGAATTTCTATCTGGCACTTACATGTCCCGCATTTTGCTTTTCAGATGAAGACATCCAGCTAGAGACTGACGACAATGTACATTAACCGACTAGTCAACTTTGAGAAGACGAATCTCGGACAAATATTCAGTTTGGACACATTAAATCAAAGCACGAGGAAGAAAATAATACACATGAATATCATTGCTGGCTTTAGCTTTTTGACATTGTTTATATATCATGTATATTGAATCACTTCAATGGAATATTCATCGCATTTTCATGTTACTTAGCTAAATATTTACGGTAACTACTTTCTTGATGTGGATGTATACATATAGTGTCCAACAGCTAGTTTCTTAAGTCGGACAACTCCCATTATAAAATATTCATCCTAATTGCATGAATTTCTCATGTAACTGATATTGGCTGTGAACGAAAGGTTGTCATTTGTTAGGAAAATGTGTTTGCGGAGAAGAAAAATTTGATACGTATGTCAATTTATAATTTTCAGTAATATTTAGGGACCTGTGCAATATGTGGGTTCACATAGACCGTTATTACAGGTCAGAGACTAAGTTAGAACTACGACCAAGCAATGGAGGCATCGACCAATCAGAATGGCAGTAGGAAGTGGTTTATTGACTCAATGACGAGCATTCACAAAACTTGTAATATATACATGCATATTTAATAAGTATAATAATGTGATGCAATTTGAAGCTTTTTCCTTGTGCTTTTAATACATTTTTAATTGTATAATTTGATTATCATTATTATTTTTTTTTCATTTGGTATTGTAATCAAAATATTGAAATGTGAATGATGTACGTGTGTGCAATATTACAATTTGTAATGTCCGTGACTACGCGAGTTCCATCTCAGATGTATAATTGTAGCACTTGTCAACGTTTACATCATTTGGTTTGAAATCAAGCTCATCTGAAAAATCCTGTCGACATTTACTACTGAATTAATGCTTGTTGATTTCTGTACTATTTATGGTCTAAATATATTGTTGGCATTTAGAATTTAACAAATTAGATCGTGCGACTGGATACTCATTTGGGAATTCACCATTTTTATTACAACCAAATCAATAAAAACAGTATCAGCGATTGTACTAGGATCACAATCTCAAACATTCACTTCATACATAGTTTGTTGGCATTTCCAACCATCAAATGCATGGGAACTAGAATACAGTGGATTAATTTCATCTAGAATTATCAGTTGTAAGTTAAGTTGATATACCAGACAGATTTTTAGATATTATATTGACATTTATATACTTACCATTGTCTCAGTCTGCATGTTCAACACATCGCCAATGACATTACTAGTATTAATTTGTATTTTCTTACATGCATTTAGTTGAAATTGGTCTTCAAATAATCGCATCCAGTTTATTGGTATTTTATACTGTAGTAGAAGTTACACAGCATCTTGCTATGAATGTTGTTTTATGGACGTATCCATTGATATTATGTTTCTTGTGCGCAGAGGAACGAAAGCTGTGTTTATTGCTTCACACCATCCATAATAAAACTTATTATCTTTCAGATTTTTCCGTTTTATTTTATTTCTTCAGATGTCGGTTAAAATTATTGCTTGGTTGTCAAATCACCCAGGTTGTGAAAGTACCAATTGGCCAATCAGAATACAGCAGTCAGTGCTCAAGGCTAATACACACTACAAATCAGATTTCAGGATATTTGGTGGCACTCTTACCACAAGCGTTTATCATACCAATATACCCTCCACGTTTCAATGAACATTTCATATAGCATCTTGCAGTGTTTGTCTACATATTGGTGTGAATGGTTTGTTCAAATAGGTTTGAAAGTGTTCTTGCAGAAACATATTGGAATTCAAGTTTGGTTATGTACAATGGACTCCCGCTTATCCAGACTTCGGATATCCGGTTCCTTCGCTATCCGGGAACGCAACTGTCCAGATAAACGGGGGTCGACTAACTCAAATTTAAAGTTGGGAATAACTTAATTTGCCATGTGGCAAATGTTCATCAAACAATAGCTAAACAAGGCAAGCATAATGCAGGTGACAACTTTGTATTCAAGCAAAAATTACACAAGGAAACCCATGTGTTGAAATGCCAATAGGAATATTTTCAGGATTTAGGCTATCATGCTCAACATGTGGCAAAGATTGATGGACATTTCAAGGAGGATCGACTTGTGTCATCAGTCAATTGTCTATGATTCAAGAATGGGTTGTACTACTGTATTCTTAAGATACACTGGATTCCCTATAACCAGGATACAATGCAATCCAAGAATTACACAAACTACTCGTACGCTTCTTTCATGAAACACAAGCTGGATAGTCATCGTTGCAGTTTGGTCAACATGGTCAATATGTATTTATCAACTAAAGTTTCCACTCGCACAAACACACTGATACACATAAAAAATATAAGTCGGACAAATACGGTTCAAATTCAGCTTTTATTTTTTTAGCTGTACGAGACAAAGTTTGTGCATCTTCCACAGCATGATATAAATCTGCAGTGGTGAATGCAGTCGATACAGTCGAGGTCTGCTAGTCAAAGGTAATGTACAAATGAGAGATGACAGAGAAACTACTTTCAGTACGTAATACTCTACATGAAGTAAGACGCGATACCCACTCCATTGTTAAAATTTCCGCACTGTTGCCTGCCTTTTTTTAAACTTCCGACCTTGTAAATATCTACTATGCATTGGCATTAATATTATCATTACTAATTTTAAATTACATTAAGTGATTCTTATTCAACACAAACGTTACCAAAAGTGAAACTTTTACTTTTTTTCATATTAATTTTTTTTCAAGAAATATTGTACGAATAATTGAGCATTAAAATGAGGACATATTTTCAAATATTTAAGATTGCTTTCAGAAGAGCTAATGACATTATTGCATAAGATAGTGAAAAACGCTGTAGTAATAAGATAAAATGACACTGCTACACTTAAAAGGATAAACAGTTACATAATAAATTGCTTTAACACATATTTGGCAATAGAGACAATAGATTCCCGACAGATAATATATGGAAATTCGCAACTTCATGTACCTGCTCTTTTTAGGCAAGAGTGCATTACCATAACAATATAATGATCTAAATAAAAATATTTCCATGTATAATAATTCTCCTATATTCATCCGATAAAATATTCATCCTTAGATAAAGTGAAATAATAAATTAAACACTCTTTTGCAAATTTTGAAGGACATCTACCGTAATTGCCCAAAATATGGTTGTAATTGAAATGGTAGAAAAAAATTACTTCAAATATTTAGAAAATTAAGATTTGAAAAAGAAAATGGTCATGTTTGTATTTTTAGGATCAGAACTTTATTACTTTTGACAATTTAGGTTTTTGATTCATTGCAGGGTTTGAATTATGAGAGAAATTACGGTAGACTTGGTTTTACAGCTGTATTTGGGAGAAGTAAAAAAGTATTTCTAATATTTTACATAAATATGCATTCAAAATATTTCTAATTGGGATGAGTAATGTTATGCTCACATCTCCTTAAAAAGTCTTTTAAAAAGTATAACATGCTTCAGAACTAAAATATGTAAACTTTAACAATTAAATAATATCATGTTCATACAAAATAATTAAGATTTAAAACAAAATACTGCAAAGAGATGCATTTGGAGATCTTAACCAAATATCTAATAAACAGGACAAGTTTTCTTCTTACATTCTAATAATCACTGATGATAAATGGCAACATGATGTCAACAATTTTAAAGAAACTTTTTGGAATAAATCATGTCACTTACATATTTATTAATTCCCACTATAGAAACCAACCACATGCTAGCCATGAATATTAAGTATTCTGAAATTTAATTCCTGTTAAATTCTGGGTAAAACTTAACATTGATCACAGCAGGAAGTAAGCTAGTGGTCCGAGAGTACACAAGGTAAAATATTGTCAACCGAGTCAAGAGATACCATATGCCACAAATTGCCCAAATAATCCCAATCACAACCAAATTCCTAGCATTATTATTAATAATTGAATATGCTTGCGACAGTTAAATATTCTCAAAGAATCGTACAATTTCAACCCTAGCAGCTTTTTGACACAATATGAAAGAAAACGAAATCCCTCCTTTTAAAAGAATTATAGCACTTTTACATTAATAATTGATAAATAATATTGTCTAAGAACACGTCGCCTACTGTCAAGAGGAGAAGCTAGATGGCCTGAGCCAGCCGTCGCGTAACCTAACTTTAGTAATGCTGCGTGTAGAGTGGACACTGTCCACAGAGTTCTCATCCACGTCTAAATGCTGACTGCGCGTCACCCGTCTGGGAGTGCTCTCCCTTGAGTCCCTGCGGTGGTCGGAGACGTCGATGCTCCCCGTGGAGAAAGGGGAATTCGACCTATAACCCCTACTGTCGGACACCAGTTCGATATCCTTCACAAAGTTCGAGTCGGTACTCAGAGTGTCGAATCCTGCGTCGAAGAAGATGTCTCTTTTCACGTCTGGGGTACTGTCCCCACCATCACCGTTAGCTTTAGTCCGATTTTCAGATTTATCACTGGGACTGAAAGCTTTGAAGGGACCCCGGTCCATGCTCTCGCCCTTCTTAGGGATCCTGTAGCCGCTGAGGCTGCCCCTCGGGGAGTAGTGAGCTCCGTACAGATTGTTCTCAAAGGGGATTTTCCCCTTCACTGGGGAGATCTCGTTTAAGACCCGGCTGCTGGCCCTGGGAGAGATCGGCGACTCCGTTTTTAGACCGATGCCGGTCTCTGGCGATTTCGGACCAAAGAAATGGTCCAGTTTCTGCTGGGATTTATCGTTCAAGTAGCGTAGTCTCCGCGACTTCAGCTCGTTCTGTACTCTCTGCTTAATGGAGTCCTCAACAACGTATTTAGTGGATTTTTGGATCAATCCGTTCACCTCTGGCGTGATGTGCTTTGAGAGATTTCTTTCTCGCGATTGCGACAGAGACCGTTCCTTTTTATCGGTTGACCGCGTATGTCCGTGTTTGGTATGTTTGTGATTGTGCCGCCGATGCTTGTCTTTCTTCGGATGCCGACTTGACCTTGGGACTTTTTCCTCGAAAACCTCCGACGACGAAAGTCCAGACTCGGAATCACCAAACTTTGACATATCGACCTGGTAGCGGTTTTCCCGAAGAGACCTCCTCGGTCGATCCACATCAAGAATAGGGGAGTCCTCGATTTTTATCTTAAAGTCGTTCGTAACGATCTCTGGTTCTACCTTAACGTCGACATTAGGATGATACGTGACACTAGGCATCTCCACATCCATAATATCAACCACCACATTCTCGACCTCAGACGTGACTTTTTCACGACCTTTCGACCTTTTCCTATCCCCCCTTGTGACTACACTCACTGCACTGTCAACGGACACGTCCAAAGGTGAATCCTTTTCGACTTTTAACCTGTCCGATTTGTGTCGCCGCCTATCATCAAGACTATGACTGCCAGTCTGTTTATCTTTACCAGGTGTGTGTCTCTCTTTAATAACACTGTGTCTCTCTTTGCTGGGAGTGTCTCTGTCTTTACCAGGCGAATGTCTCTCTTTACTAGACACACTCTTATCCTTTTCTGCAGTGTCTCTGTCTCTCACAACAGCATGCCTCTCTCGGCTAGGCGTATGCTTTTCTTTTCCAGGAGTGTGTTTCTCCTTTCCTGCGACCTTTTCGCAAACAGATCCTTCCTGTTCGTCTTCTGTGTCCTTCTCGCGACGCGGCGAAGCCTCCCGCTCGCTCTTCCAGTTCTTTACCCTTCCGTGCTGCTTTGAGGTAGGCGTTCTTTCGTGCTTCGTCCTCCTGTCACGTTTCTCACTTGGAACATCCATGAGAGATTTGACATCGATGTCCTGGTCCTCGAGACCAGCTTTCCAGTCCTCAAAGTCCACTTCCTTGCTGCTATTCCCATCCTCAGCCCCAGAGACATCCAGCCCTGTATTCGTTCTCTCACTCAGCCTGCTGGATCTTTCCTTTCGGGGCTCGGTAGCTGGCGAATCGATACCAACGTCGCCAAAGTCTTTTGCGTAATGCCGCTTGCTCCTCCCCTTTTCACCTTTGCCCTTTGACGGCAACCGTTCACTGATGAACATGTCACTATCCATGCTCTCCGAGTCGTAGATGATCGAAGGAGGCTCCAGCATGGTTTCCGACGAGAATGACAATCGACTGACGGCTTTCGACGTCAGCGACACTCGAGATGATGATGCAGCATCAACGCCGTCATACAGACAGTCCTTTGCGTACTGCTTTCTTATCTTCTCTGCTTCTCGGGAGGACAGATTGAGCTTGGTATCTGTCAGAGCGTGCACGGTGGCCATGAAGGCATTCTCCCGGGACCTGTAGTACTGACGCTTCGTCTTCTCACGCCGGCCTATCATGTAGCACAAGTTGCGCACCTGAAACAAAACAAAGAGTTTAAATTAATTTACTTTGTGCAACAATTTAAACTAAAATAGGAGTATTTATGCATAGAGCAGTTGTTAAAGATTATTCCACTTATATGCAGCCATTCAGTTAAAGGAACGAGTAGAGTGAGTGAATGTCTCAGCGGGAGTATTTCATCCATAGCAGGATTGAGCGACTACAAAGATAGGTGAAATTCCTGGATTGATGTGACAGAAGGAAACCTACAACTCCTGTACAGCATAGTGCTACAGTAAACACTGACTGGTTCAATATCAACGTGTGAGTATACAATTTGGGATATACAGTTTAATTCCTGATAATAACCAAAAAGTCCTGGGATGCGTTCATGAAGGTATCCAAGGGCAGACAACTCACCCTCTCCAGGTCCTGCCGGAGATGCACAAACATCTTCATGCGAGCCACCAGCGAGTCTTCCTGCTGCTTTTCCAGCATGTCTGCCTCCTCCGTCCTTGGCATCAGCAACGGCCGGTCGAATAGCGTCTGTGGAGAAATACAGATATGTGAGCGAGTTGTCCTCTTATATTGCAGCCGGGTCTGTTCACCCAAACACGACAGTTATAGAAATGACGAAAGTCTGAAGATTTTACAATGACAACATGGGAATTATTTTTTTTTGGCAATGGGGTTTAGAGTCGCTTTCTAGAATCTTTCACTAACATCATGACTTGTCAGTTTAGGGAAGGAGGAAACCCGCAACATCCGTAGCGCTGAATGTTGCAGTAAACCTGGGAGCACCGGCTGGTACTGACAGACCAAGATTGATAACTGAAGTGCCACTCTACAGACCGTGCATCCTATCAATATCACATCAGAAATGTAACTTTTGCAAACATAGACGCTGGGCCCCCATGATGGAGGTCGGTATCATGAGCTCTATATGTCATGGATCGAAATTAACTTTATATTTTACTAGCCTGAATAGTGATACAAATAATAAATGACATGAATCTATACTAGTCCTTAGGATACCTTTAGCATTGGGAGAAATCGCCCAGGCTAGCAGACTAGTGTTAATTTAGTTTGCTGCATGTATCTAAATTAACATTGCAATAGTATTGCATGGCAATTGGGCACATACTTCCCTAACCAGCATGCATCGCACATGAAATCATTCCCGATGGTATATGGGAGAGTTTGCAAATAAATACTGTTTTAATAAGAAAATATGGAACCTTTGATCTAATACACTTAATTCCAGGGCAGGTTCTGACCTTGCGTTTGAGCCGCCAGAAAACTGAGACAAACTCCACCACCTCCTCTTCCACATTCAAGTTTTCCGAGATCATCTGCGTATCCACAAACTCGTAGAATGCCGTCTGAAGTTCCTGCATTCTGGATAACCAATCAGATACATATTTCATGTAGCAAGCAGTATAAGAAAGTACAATGAACATCTCGCAAAGTCAATCTTCTACCCCTACGTCTGTTTAACAGCCGGTTAATTCACAAGATTTATTTATTTAAATTTAATAAAAATATATTTACATTATCAACCAAGCTTCAATGAATTACTTGGTTAGAGGGATTTATTGTTTTACACCATAGCAGGATTTTCACCAATATGTGACAATTATTGATGAGTTGATGACAAAAACTTGTCAGTAATGGTTGCAGTCTTTGAATATCAATATGAAGAATTACTTTTTTGCACGTAGGTTAGCCATTTCTTCTTTACTGAGATCTTTCCGAGGCGTTGAGGGGGAATCTTTCCGTGGGGAATCCGGCTCAGAATCGGAAGAACTGCGTTCTCGCTTCTTACTGTGCCTTGGACAGAATGCCTGCACAGAAAACATAGCTCTTACTTGACAATGGACCTGGATGAAGAGGAGTAAAATCTACTGTGGATCTCCAGCTTATTAACTCCCCTGATGAATATCCGGTAAATGCGGAATCTTGAGAGACTATTTTAACATGCGCTACTGAGGATGATTCTGTTTGCAAGTCACAACATCCTAGGACTGAAAACTATCGCTAGGGCATTATTTCACAAAGATCTCAAATCTAGGTTTCTCGCCAATCATTGGGATCCCTTAGTGGCTACAAGACCTTCGTGAAATTATGTGCCCGACAGTTGACAGGAAGTGTTCGAATTTAACCCACTCCCTGCTGGATTGGACAGACAGCTCTTTAGGGCATATCTGGTTGCCTTCAGCATTGAGAGGGTTAAATGAGTCCTGGGGTCATTAGAAAATCAGCAATGTTAAAGATATCTGTGTCACCCCACCTGAAAAATCACAGATTTGACTGCCAAAGCAATAGGGCCTACGGAGAATCCCCTTATTATTTTCTTAAATTCAAACACTGACGCGTGACCGACAGTCGTACACAAGGACGTACCTTCAGTCTGACGCCATCTTGCTCGTCCGTGTCATCCAGGATTGTCCGCATCTCCAGGCCGTCGTGGATGGCGCACGTGACGTGGAACGCTGTCTTACACGTCTTCACCGAGCACTGTATGCACGCGCCAACGCGGTCCTTGCAGACGGTGCAGATCAGGGCCCACCTGCTGGCCTGTAATACAGCAGTCAGACATGCAGTGGTGGGGAGTGGCGCCCGAGTAAATGAACAGCAGGTAGAAAACATTTTTGTTTTTATTTGGTGTTAAATCGCTTATTTTTTAAGCGATATAAGCGAGGAAACCCGCAACAAATTTTGCGCTGAATGTTGCAGAAGATGTCGGAGTTTAATGTTGCTGCCATTTGCGACGATGGTACTGACAAACCAAGGATGATATTTGTATTGCCACGGGATAAAAGATAAAACAAAAAAGTCAAACATGAACTGCAATACTCTTGGACCAAAATATTTATGATATTACAATTTAATGTTCTTTCTCTAAAATGATTCCTACTACCAATTAAAATTATGAAAATAGAAGCACTTGTTGCAAGAGACAATGTTTTTTACATAGATGCCGGCATCAAGACTGCATGGTGTTTTATTATCAGTGAACTCACAGGAATATTGGAGATCTTGGTGATTGGCTCCATTTTCTCCACACAGCCAATGCTGACTTCGGGAATCCACAGAGCACAGCTGACGTGTGCCCACTTGGTGCCGCTCCTGAAACAAAGACACGCCATTGGTCAACAACCATTGCAGGGAGGGGCTAAAGAAATCCTGAATCTGTTACAGATTTCAACAGATTGCTCCAAACAAGAGTTTTTCAGTAGAAAAAAAATGACAAATGAGTGAATTATTGTTTTACAATGAGAAATTGAACGAAGAACATCTCTCCTTAGTTTCTCATTCGGCCTTCGCAATGCCTCTTACTTTGTGCTCTTCATGGCTCCTCCCATCTTGGGGCAGAGGATGCAGATCGGCTTGATGCCGAGAGAGCATGTCCGACATAGCCAACGTCCCTCTGGAATGTTCTGTATGCCGTAGCACGCCTGAAATACAGCACCACTGAGCTTCAACACTAGGAATCATGATTATGAACATATTAATTGTGTTAAACTGAAGCACAGTGATCTAGAAGTAGCGAATCTGCCTCATCTCATTGGTTTGAACCTAGCTTACATTATCAGGAAGCATTACTGAGCAAAGTACTTCTGTCCACCCAGCTGTGAATGGGTACCAGGTAGGACAAGACAGAATTGTGAATATTAACTTTCTAGCACGTTGAATGGATGCCTGTGTTGCATACTTCCCAGGTGGAGTAATGAATGCACACTGGATCCGCTGACTGGGATAATAATAGTGTAGCACTTTGAGCTAGCACCTTGTACATCGACTCTGGTGCCAAATATAACTAATACAAAAACTTGTCAGTTTTATGGCAGGAGGAAACCTGCAACATCTGTAGCACTGATTGTTGCAGTAAACCTGCGAGCACCGGCTGGTACTGACAGACCACTTTACAGACATCGCATCCTACTAATATTGCGTCAGATATGTAACTTCTGCGAACGTTGATGCCGGGCACCCCGGGTCGGGATTTGACCTCGGCACCTTTGGCTCCGATGTCCAACGTTATACCACTACGCTACAATCCATTATTACAAGACAAATATCGTTTATTACCTGGTGAACGCAAATATCACAGCCATCACAGAAAACCATCTCGTTGGTTTCTTCAGAGTCAGGCTGCAAGAGACAATAAGACAAACTAAGAATCAGCTCTTTATATACATGCACGACTCTTCCACATAAAACTTTCCTTATCAATGTTTTATTGTCAAACCATTTCTTGAAGAAAGGGATCCACAAACATTAATTGGAAACTTACCGAGCGACAGACTTCGCAGACGATATCCTCATCATACTCTATGCCCAGCCCCTCCTCAGTTTTCACAATGTCTCCGATTTTCTCGTGGCACTGGGGACAAAGAAAACCAGAATAAAAAATGTAAACAATCCCCAGTGAACAGCATCTCAGTTCTAAACAGGCTCTGAGATCCTGAAACTTCTCGAGTACAAGTTCAAATTTTACATATGGATTTGTGAACAAAACCTCTGGTTGAGCAGGAGTTTGTATTAAAAAAAATGTTTCGTATTCTCTGCGCCAGATCAGTGTGACAATCTTCGGGTCGATATCCTTTCGCGACTAGAATGGAAACTCAAATCCGATGATGACGAGTTGATATTCGAGATGTCAGAACTAACAAATTAATAAATTGTATTACTCATTTACAAGCCAATGCTATAAACACTTAACGTACAATAACGTTCCTGTGTTAATTCACACTGAATACAATGTCAGTCCTAAACCTAATAACACTTCGAGCAAGCAGCCTCCTAGAAGCATACCTGTAATTCCAAAGATTCTATTATCCTCTCCATGGTCCATTCATGAATTGGCATCAGCCCTGGAACATGAATAGATAGGAAATAGTACAAAATTTCCTCACACTATGAGATCATAAAGCTAGAATACACAAAATTTATCATCCTCTCCATGGTCCATTCACAAATTGGCATCAGCCCTGGAACATGGATACACAGGAAATGGACAGATTACAAAACAACACTGAGCAAAGCATTAAATCCACTAAAACATGGAAGATAATGTCAGTTTATTACCTAATGTTTCTCTCTCGTCATTGGCGTGTTCGAGCCATGTGACGTCAATGTCATCAAGGTCGTAACGTACGACCTGCTCAGACAGCTGCTGCATACCCGTCAACTCGTTAATGCCCTGTCTATACGTCTCGTCTTGAGTTGCATGCAGGTATTTTCTTGGGCTGAAAAAAAATAAAATAAAAAATATTTCTTTACACATTAACTTTTGGGGGCACTTGTTCCAGTATCCTGTCGGTCATAAAACTTCCTGGAAAGGTGGATAATCTTTACTGTCGAATCCTGCACATGGCACAAAATAAAGGAGATTTGGGTTATCCAGCCGAGAGAATTCAATAAGAGATGAGTGGTCAAGCTTATGATATGAAAGTAACTTTCAAAAATACACGACATTGTAGTGCAGAACTTGGAAGAACAAGTCCAGATAACATTTACCGTATATACTCGCGTATAAGTCGAGTTTTAGGCACTCAGAAAGAAGGGGTAAAGAAGGGGGTTGACTTATACACGTGGTCGACTTTTGAAAAGTTTTTTTCTTATGCTAGGACCCAACATTCATCCACTTCCCTGTCCAAATAATGAACTTGAGGCAGTTGTATTACCATTATGTATATAGTACAATGAGTTCAAGTCATTAATACAGTAGTGAGGTTGTCTTACTTGCATTTTCTTCATTTAATCAATCTAATAAGTAATAAATCCATTCGTTTCATCCATGTGAATTGTAAAATCCAAACAAAGCTAATTGCCGCCATTTTGTTTTGTCATAGGACATGTGACCAGTGAACAAGTAAAGCTAGTTGCTTCCAAGTTCCATATTATATTTGGATTATAGTTGTAAAAACATACTACACTAGTACAAATGTTTTATATTTGCAATATTGCTGTTAATTATTCTGCCAAGTAGACTAATGCATTGATCTGTCGACATTCTTGACTGTTAATCATGCTTGTTCCCACTGCACTGTTTATTTCACAAGGAACTATTTGGGTTGTCACCTATGGCTTCTGCTTCTTGT
>JAUTBQ010160468.1:0-12781 GCA_032361185.1 Lepetodrilus ovalis | reverse complement strand
TTTAGCTCGACATTCAGAGTAACAGAAATACACTTATACTTTTGCACTTTCTGTCCAACGGATGGGGTCCACTTCTATTAACAAGGCATCCGATAATGAGCAGATAAAACATACGGGAAATACGTATTCTTTTTTAAGGCCTTGCTTAAGTACAAACGCATTCTGGGCACCAATGGCAAGAATTAAACTCAACCCTAACGAAAACCCAGCAAAGAAACCATTCATTGGCTGGTACTCCTCTCCCTTTTAACTGACTCTTTCACAGGTAAACAGCCTTTACGTTTATTTACACTTACCCTGCAGTTGTTTCCACCTCAAGACGAACCATACGCACATGCGTTTGACCGTCAGAATCAACAGGATAAAGAGATAAATACTCCCTGACAACGCTGCTCAAGAAACGTTCTTTTTCGTCTTCAGGTAGCCGGTCAGTATAAGGAAACCATGTCGTCCGGAGCCATCCCTTTAACTTGTCTGGATTCTCATGAACCATATCTTTTGCTATAAGTTCAATACGTTTTGCCACATAACCGATTTGCTGTAACCATTTTTCATACTCTCTGACTTTGCAAAACCTGTACGGGAAAACAAAGTTGTCAAAATACCGCTCCCATTCTTTTTGCTGCGTTGCCAGGGTAACTATTGCCAGGATATCATCAGCATTTCCATAACCACCCATTTGCAGTAAAAGTTGTGCTCCTGGATGAAGATTTCTTTTAAGATTTGTGAGTATAGCTTTATGATCGTGCACCCAGTGCAGTGCAGCATTGGAAAAGACAACATGAAATCTATCAGGTAAAGATACATCTGCTACATCCATGAGATGAAACGATAAATTATCCTTGTCAAACAGGCTCCCAGCAAGAGCGATCATCTCTTCTGACCTGTCAATACCAATAACTTTACCTCTGGGTACTTTCTCAGCAATTGAAGCGGTAATCTTGCCGTCACCACACCCAAGGTCTAATACATGCTCGTCACCTTTGAGTGATAACTTCTCGATCAGTTCACTTGCCCATAATTCCTGAGCCGATGAATTTTCCGCATAATCTGCGGCATTCCATGTATTGTTTTTCTGAGACATTTTATATCTCTGTTGTTTTCTCATCCTAATATGATGCTATTAGAAAATATGTAAATGAATTTAAACGTTTTCCAAAAAACGATACGAAAGAATATTTATTGATAAATATATCAGCCGTCAATGTCGATATGAAGAATAAAAAAGCATTTTGACTTCGGCGAGTCATCATAATTTTTATCGCGCTCTCCCCTTATGCAATAGCGCTGTTGTTTACTGCCATTACTCATGATTTTGTATTTAGTAGATTGATTTTATGAATTTCAGACAACCTGACAACAATGACTTATGAAGTTAATAAGAGACTAGAGACTATTGATATAAATCTTCAAAAAAATAATGCAGAACATTTAGAAAAAATCAAATAAACATTACAAAGAGTAACCTCGACATCATTCAAGATACATTAATATATTGTCTGGCTTTCAATAATGAAAGCACTCATCTTTAGGCGAGTTTTTTTTGGAATTTGTAAGGTTGCCTGAATATTAAACATTAAAAAAGAGTATATTAGCAATGAGTACAACTATATTAACAAAAACACAAATGCGTAGATTGGAAATGTTCTCTGATGATTTAGAACACATGACTTCACCCGAAAAAGAATTTTTTCCTTTATTGGAAGAAATAGAGTCACCGGAAGAATTTTTTTATTTACCAATGATACTTAATTGGGACGAAGATCTCACAGAAAAAGCAATGCCGTGGATATTAAAAAGTCCCTTGTGTGACGCAGGAGTTGCTTTGTCAATTTACTGGTTAAACCAACCTACCAATTGGATAGACCATAAAGAATCAAAAAATGATGGCGAATGTGAACGTAGAGGACTTTCTTTACATAGGTCGATAGAAAGTCGTATGAAATCATTGGATTTCCCCAGCCAAATCATCCAATATGATCCGAGATGGGATTGGGGATATTGGAATGATGACGGTTCTGAAGATGATAGAATCGCAAATGTTCCATATTATATGAAACGTTCAACACCTGGTAAAAAGCTTCCTGACTTCTTCGATTTGCCATGGAAAGATATTGAATAAGTAAATTTAAAAGTAACGTCAATAGGTTATTGTTTCTAACAGAGCACCGGCATATGACAACGAAGACAAAAGTGGAGAACAATACCTGGGAGAAACAGGTGACTTCAGGAATGCAATCGCAGTTGGCCACCTCATAGATCATCTCGGACTCATTAGGGTGAAAGAACTCGAAGACAAAGCGGATGTATATATTAATAAAATATAACGCCTCTAACAAGACGTAATTAAATTATTCACACATTGTCGTATATTTATAATCTAGCTAACCTATCAACTCTGTAAATGCTCGATTGTGATTACCGCAGATATATGGGAGATATTATATGGGTTCAGAGGCTTATTTCATACCTGTTGAAGTCGACGATTCATTGGTTCAACCGAAGCCGATCAAAAAAAATATAATTGATAAATTCCTATTTAGACAGAGATACTCTGAACCGATTTATACTGATTTCGGTGATAAAATTTTAATCGAGATACTTTCCAATGAACTAGATCAACTGGGATTAAAATTTATCAGCTTTCTCAAGGAGACAATTGAAGAACCCATTGAATCATCACAACGAATTTTCGACTACCTAGATTCAGATATACTAACAATATATTCTCGTGGCGAAATGAATAAACTAACAGAAAAGAAGAAATGGTATATCCAAATGACGTTCTCAGGATGTGCTGGTATGGCTGGAGTATCCGCTTTGTTGTGTTCTCATTGGGCAGAGGTATGGTTCCAAAATAAAAAAAAGGATATTGTCGATACCATCCTTTCTCCTGCTGGATTTACACCAATTCATGACTTAAATGCTGAAACCGTATCACCATTCTTTTTTCCAACAACCAATTACGGATATGCTTTTTACGACAAACATGCTGATGATGGATGCCATTTCGAAATAGATATTGCCTATATTGACGAAGAAGACGAACGTGAAGAAACATTAAAGGAACTTGAAAATACATATTGTGATAAAATTACGAGCTCAAAATGTGAATGCCAATTATGTATTGTTTTAAATTAATTTATGGCTCCCACTAAAATTTAGGGTTTCCGGTCAATATCGAGGCATTTAAAAAACTTACTGCAGGCATATAGTTGATACTCCATGGATACAATTTCCAAAGAAAGAAGAGATTGTGCGGAAAGACATTTTTTCAAGGTATCCTTATAATGATACACGATAACTGATCACTTTCATTTTCGGTTCTTCACCCTTTTTCCTGTAGAATCTCAACGGCTCACGACTACCGTCATTCGCCACAGATTAAAGGCCCATTTATAAACATTAATTATTTCATCATTTAGGCAAAAAAAGAAGTATTCTCGCATTATGAGGGGACAGATGCTGCATGAAAACTATAGTAACTGTTGGCGTTATTTTAATAGGTGCAATGGCATTTAGTTCTGCTAATGAATAATAGATAAAAATATCCAATAATTTAACTGAAAATAGGTCTAATAAGGTTAACCTGTCCCTCTCCCGAATTAATCATTAACTATCTCATCGGTACTAAAGGGGTAAGGAAGCTACAAAGTTTTTACTGTACCTGACCTGAACGAACATATAGGTAATACGGTAGTTAAAAAAGAAGTATGCCTAGAAAAACTCATTTTATCCTTACATTGATAACTCTAATTTCAATAGTAGGATTATTCTTTTTGGGTTTCAGTGCTACATTTATCTTCGACTTTTTCTTGAATCCCGAAAACCAATTAAGACATGAGTACCTGGAAGGTGCAATTTTAACAATTTTACCTGCAATACCATGCTGGATCACTGTATCGATACTGAGCATTTTTGTTCAAAAAGAAATACCCAGATCTTTATTTGTCGCTTGCAATCTACCGTTAGTGGTAACAATGATATCATTTATTGGCATCCTCGCTTACGATACAGGAAAAGCTGTATGACATTTGATACATAAAACCACGCATAAGAGGCAAGCAGGAAAAGTAGGTGAACTGAAATGAGAGCCAGGGTTAGTTTCTTTACTCAAAAGAACTGCATTGCTGCAAACAAGGACTAACAAAAAATGTATACCTGACAGACCCCGTCATATGTGGCTGATTTTATGTCAATTCCATATAACTGTCATCTTGATGTCGCAGTAATGTCGTGGTCATACCTCCACTCCGTTGGTATTTGTAAGTTGAGTATTCACAATCAACTTTAAGGAAACTTATGATCGTTCGTCAACTTCGGCTGGAAAAAGGCTGGTCACAGGAGCAACTGGCAGAGCTATGCAATTTAAGTGCACGAACAATCCAGCGCATTGAAAAAGGGCAAAAACCGAGTTTAGAAACGCTCAACGCTCTTGCCGCTGTATTTGAGATTGAAGTTTCCGATTTAACACTGGAGACTGACATGACCAAACAAGCCAAACCATCTACAGAAGAAGAAAAAGCACTAATTTATGTACGTAATATTAAAGGATTCTATAGCCATCTCATACGATATGCGCTTATCATTTCCTGTTTATTTATAATCAATATTTTCAATTCTCCAGATTATTACTGGGTAATCTGGCCAGCTCTTGGTTGGGGTATAGGGATACTCTTTCATGGTCTACGAGTGTTTGAAATTTTCAATTTCTTTGGCCCTGATTGGGAAAAACGCCAAATAGAAAAACGGCTCAATAAAACTTAGCCTCTCCATGGTTATGACTCCTGTGGCGATTTACACTTTCTTGCCCAGAGTCATCCGGTTCAGCCCAAGCCGTCTAGCTGCCTGTAGTTGATTGCCAGCAAAAAATACGAGTTAGATTTTGTGTAGCTCATACGATACTTTTTCTTTGTTATCAATTTCTAATGAAAACTTCAGGGCGTTTGATGGTGCTCTAAATTCAAATATCATTTTAAAGCCACTATCCTGTTCCTGAAAGACGATGGACTGAAATTCATCTGTTTCATCGAGAGCATGAGGCCAGGTGAAAACAAGTATATTCGGCAGGCCTACACTTGCATGTAACTCTAAATTCTCCCCAGAGACACCGATTACACCATATATTTGGCTGTGAACAGATCCACCTTGCGTAAGTAAGACAAAGTCATATCCATTCTGTCGTAGTTCGAGTTCAAATTCGTTTTCCTGGGAATGATACGTTCCCGCCACTTTACTTAAGAATTCTATAATAGGATATCGTGTAATCATTTATAATTCGCCATCAGTTCGTGTTAACCGAGTTATAGTCAAACATGGTGTTTGATACTGTAATGATCAAACCATGAAAAAATTAACTATCATTTGAAGCATTATGTAAAGCCGGGAGATCGCAGCCAACTATTGCTTCAAGATTTTGGGTGATTTTCTCTGCACTCCAATCCCACCAGGCAATTTCCAGAAGATCGTGCACAACTTTTTCATCAAAACGATATTTAATGATTTGAGCAGGGTTGCCGCCAACCACACTATAAGGGGGAACATCACTTACCACGACAGATTTATTGGCTATAATCGCACCACTACCAATCTTTACTCCTGGCATAATTGTCGATTCATAACCTATCCATACATCATTAGCTATCTCGGTATTGCCTTTATATGGTAACTCCCCTGCACCGGGTGCCACTTTTTCCCAGCCATTGCCAAATATTTGGAATGGATATGTAGAAAAGCCAGAAGTTTTATGGTTTGCACCATTCATTATGAACTGTACGTCTTTTGCAATGGCACAAAATTTTCCAATGACGAGCTTATCTCCGATAAAAGGAAAATGATAAAGCACGTTTTTTTCAAACCGTTCAGGTCCTTCAGGATCATCGTAATAGGTATAATCCCCAACACGAATGTTCTCTGAAGTAATAAAATTTTTCAAATATCCCACCTGAGGAAATCCTTTCATGGGTTCTTTATTTTGAGGATCCGGGCCTTTCATATCGCCTCCATTTCAAGGTAGCCTTAATTCTATTTTTGAATAACTTCACGTTTAGCCACATGAACACGTAAAGGTTGAAACACTGAACTTGAAACTCCAAGTGAAGGAAAATTCATTGCGAAGTCTTCTTGCTTTACTCCTTGATGTAGATTCCCTTTCAGATTTGTACGTATGGCTTTATGAGCGTGCTCCCAGTGTAGTGCAACAATGAAAAAAACAACATGAAATGTATCAGGCAAAAATACATCTGCTACATCAATTAAATGAAACGATACATTATGTCTGTTAAAATCTTCCGCATCGAAGGAGATTTTCGCGCGCCAAACGGTAGATATAGCCAGGCGCATTGGAAATGAATTTACAATATGAAAAAGTTGTACCTCCAACCTTGAACCGACATCTTTCAGACTGTTTATGCTGTACTCCAATGAGACGACAGCCTATTACTCATTCTATTTACTGTTGCTATAAATATGCTATTTTGTTAAGAATGCGTTCAACTCTATAATAATCCAGGGAGAATGAACCATGACCCAGAAGCATTTTACAAACTTATTTAGAAAAACGATTATTCTGTTTTTCATAATCATATTCTGTCAAATTAATTCTCTCTCAGCCGCAGCTGAAGCTGATGCCGACATAGCCTGGACGCAAAGTGAAGAAGGACAACTGGTGATCTACACCAGTGCTAAACGGGACGGTAACTGGAACAAACCAAAACGACTAACAGGGTATGGCGTCAACAGTCTTCATCCTGTTCTTGACGGTGATGGGGGAGAAAATAAATGGCTCAGTTGGACACAATTTGACAATACCGGTTTTAAAATTGGTTATGCAAGGCATGACAAAAACGGCTGGAGTATTCCTGAGACTCTGGAAACAGAAACTGAGAATAATATTGCCCCTCAGATTCTCCTTAATAAGGATAGGCAAAAAGTTGCCTGCATTGTTTGGACAGGCAACAATAATGATGACGATGACATCTATTTTAGCCAGTTTAACGGTAAAAAATGGGGGAAAGCTGAAATGGTTCACCCGGATAACAACGCTCCTGATATCCTGCCAGTTCTTGATTTTGACATGCAAAACAGAATGCGAATCATTTGGCAGAGATTCACTGGTAGTCAATATGAACTGGTTTTTTCCATTTACCGAGGCAATCAATGGAGTCATCCTGTTTTATTTGAAAACAAAAAAAATAATCAGAAAAGTATCATGGCAACAAAGGATACTCTGGAGGCCGAAGAAGAGGCGATTGTGCTTCCTGAATTCACACAAAAGGCAGAAGATGTTTACTGCCGGATATACAAAGGAACACATAAGAAGCCGCCAACAACGTTATAAGGTGATGACGGACTTTGCCAATTCAGCAATAATCATAAATCAAAAAATTTTAATCTATCATGACTTACAATCTTAAGAATAACTTCCTCCTGAGGTCACTTTCTAAAGTAACCCTTGTCACAGTATTTTCCTTTGCCATGATAACCACTGTCCCCGCTGGCGTAAAAGCTGAAATTATTTCGGCCTTTGGCGATTCCATAACCAATGGGTTTGCAGTAACAGGCTACCCGGCTCATTTACAAAATCTGGTTAGTGCCGGTTTCACTGTTCGTAACTACGGCAAAGTGAGCGAACAGACGGCAGGCGGTTTAAACAGACTTCCGGGTGTGTTGGCTAGTTCAAAACCCAATTACGTTTTAATAATGGAAGGAGCCAATGATGCCAGAGTCGGTATTTCTCCAACCAGTGTTCAATTCAATCTCGGAGCTATGATTGATAGAAGTAACGCTGCTGGTGCGAAGGTTATTATTTCAACAGTGACGCCTAATACATATGATTCCGGGGGAATCAATAACCTCATTGCTTCTGCCTATAATCCGGCAATTTCTTCGTTGGCTTCAGGTAAGGGAGCTACGTTAGTTGACGCTTACGGAAGAATGATCGGCAACTGGAGCGCATTGACCTACGATGGTCTACACCCAAACGATGCTGGCCAAGTCCAATTAGCCCATATGTTTCATAGTGCTTTGCCAAAAATCGAGAAAGGTGGAAGTAAACCAGGTGCTGGAAGTGCTGGAGGAGGTGGCTGTGGCGGAGGTGGCGGAGGTGGTTGTTTTATTGCCACAGCGGCTTTTGGTTCAAAACTGGAACCGCACGTAGAACTCTTAAGCGAATTTAGAGATAAACACTTGTTGACGAATAAAACAGGTCAGCTCTTTGTCAAATCGTATTATTCAAACTCCCCACCAATTGCAGATTATATCGCCAAACGCGAGAATTTGCGTTCGCTGGTCAGAGTTGGACTATACCCTTTAATTGCCTTTGCCTGGATGTGCCTCAATATATCAGCCCCAGTAACTATAATGCTCTTATTCTCTGTATTGGCATTGCCAGTTGCTCTTTTTCGTCATCAAAGAACAGCGATTATTTCTTAGCATGAAGATCATAGCTGATGAACTATGCTCAATATACAACAAAACGACCTGTCCTGCTGATAACTTGAGCAGCGGACCCGCTGCTTACCAGAAGTTATCAGAATTCTATATAATCGTAGTCGACTATTTCCTCCAGATCTCCATCGGAATGTTTGCGGTAGTAGACCATCTTGTCAAAGGTGGGTTTATAGATAATTACTATGGAATTCTCAGGATCAATAAAACCTTGTTTTTGATTTGGCGGGTAAGAGCGAAAGAGGACAAGAATGTTGGGATACTCATATATTTCCACATTTGCTATCCCGGCCAGAGTGTGGGCTGTTGTCTTACGCACCTCTTTTTCCTGTCCCAAGCCGCTGATCAGCGAGCGGAGATACTCTTCCCGGATAAGATGCTCGATGGAGCCCTTGTAATACCTCAGCACCGAGATCAGCTTGTTTTCAAAAAGTTTGAATTCAATGCGATCTACCCCTTCTTCTGGTTGTATCAGGTGAAAACGGGTAACATGAAACCTGTCTTCATCGACAAACTCAACACCGGGAAAACGCTTCTCGATGATGGGAAAAGAACTGTTCCAGGCAACGCCCATGTACCCGCAGGTATCCTGCCCGTCTGAGGCAAAGCCGGTTGCCTGTAAAAGAAGAGAAAAAAATAAACAGAATAACAGATTTTTCATGCTGTTGAACACACCTCTGACTGACCTTGAATTAGCTGCATTTCCTGATCGAGAAAGCTTTTGGATAATTTCGCCATTTCTCTGTAAAATTTCACAGTTGTCCTCTCAACCACCTTGTCCATAAAGCCCGGTACCCAAGATACAATATGTTCTTTGAGAAAACGGTTCTTAATCTGCAGAAGAGTTTTGGCAAGTTCCTGCTCTTTATTTTGAACTGCCTGTGCATACCGGTCTTCTAATTTTTGCATGAACTCAAACTCTGCGGCAATATGATCGGGCATTCCACCAAAATCATCCTGATAGTTGAGCCCCACGGCCTCAATAGTCTTTTTTACCGCAACAGTATCTGCCCCCCAGAGCCTTCCGTAGTCTCCGTCTTCCCGGACATGATGCACTGATTCATGGGGCGAAATAAAATTTCCAGGTCCTATGAAAAGACCGGTAAACTCCACTGCCAGGTCTTCAAGCAAACGGTTTGCATCTCCAGTGTAAAACGCCTCGCCAGGATCCAACCCCAACTCTGCAAAGGCCTCACGAAGGGAAGGCTCCCGCAGCTTATCAAGCATTGTTTGATCAATCTCTTTGGCAAAGATGATTGCCAAAAGTCCATAAAGCCCTGCAACTGAACTGTTTATCCTTTCCATTTTTTTCTCCCAGGAGAAATACCTGTTTCCAAGAATTGCGGCTGAAGGAGTCAACCTCCTCCAGCCGACAACAGAGATCACACCTTGCTAATCGTTACAACTTCGTCCATATAGCAAAGCTGTCCACTCACAGGATTTGGTTTATTGGTGATGAGCCAGTTGGGATGCACTCCATACGTATCCCACCACTTGAGTTTCAAGTCCGGATCATTGTCAGATGCCATGGGCGATGCTTTTCCAGAGCCATAACGGCCCGACTCTTCACGCCCAAGATGAAAGGAAATAGCAATGGAACCCGGTACTATCATTTCATTGACATAGGCCCTGATTGTAATCTTGCCGTTTTTTGAGCTCAGGAAAATCATATCGCCGTCTTTAATTCCAAGGCCAGCAGCGGTCTGAGAGTTAATCCAGGCCGGATTGTCATGGAACATCTCAGAAAGCCATTTACAATGAGACGATCTGGAATGAATTTGCACCGCCACCTTATAGGTTGTAAGAATAAGCTCGTTCTTGCCAAGAGCCTCATGCCCCGGAATATCCTTCCAGACCGGCATCGGGTCATAGCCTTTAAGCTTCAGCAAATCCGAGTATATCTCAAAAAAACCAGTTTTATTGATTTTATCCGGTTTGAACCCTTTATACACCTTGTCACCAATCCTCTGGCCGACGTAGCCCTTATAACTGTAATGGGTAGCGACAAATCCTTTGGCTTTGGCATCAGCCTCATCCTTGGCTTTGGATTTTTTCCAGTTCCAGTAGACTCCGGTAGCGTCATCAAAGAGAACACCTTCTTTGTTCAGGTCTGCCTCTTTAATACTTTTTTTATGCATGTAAAATTTTGGTTTTGCCTTAGGATCATGGTAAACACCATGCTTTTTCATATACTCAAAACCACCACCGGGTAATCCTTTCAGGGCCGGAGTCATTTCGCAGGAAAGCTTGACAAACTCTTCCATGTTTTCAACGCCAAGAGGCATATCCATCCGTTTTGCAAGATCGCACAGAACATCGCTGAAATTCCTGCATTCACCCAGCGGTTTCACAACCGGCTGGCGCAGTTCATACTCGGCCACTTGTGTTGGAGAGGCATTACCGTCCCAGTCCCAGCGTTCAAGATAGCTGGTATCAGGCAGGATCAGATCGGCCAGTTTACTTGACTCGTCATAGACTATGTTGGAGGTAACATTGAAAGGCATCAACTTTTCATCGGAAAGAATATCGATATTTTCCTGACATTCCCCGTTTACATACACCGGATTGTAACAATACCAGAAATAGATATCAGGGCGCCCGTGCGAGCCGTCTTTGATCATCTTCAAGACTTGGTGGCTTACTCCATGGGTTGGGTAGGCAATGTTCTGGCCTTTCGTGATTTTAAGCTTTTTGGCATGGGGCTTGTTTTTTGGTCCCTTGGGATACTTCCAGTGAGGAGCTACAGCAAGGCAGCGACCACCGGGGCTGTTGACATTGCCGGTAATCATAGCGAGCATTTGAGCAGCCCTTTCTCCTTCTGTACCGTTCATATGAGCAACCAGACCTCGATAACTGATGACAGTTGCCGCCTTGGCCCCGGCAAACTCGCGGGCATATTTTTTGATATTTACAGCAGACACTCCGCTTACTTTTTCAGCCCATTTTGGGGTGTACTGGGCCAGATGTTTCTTTAAGACTGCGATCTTTTCAGCAGTTGAAGCGTTTACATCCTCAGTTGCTCGAATGTAGGTAAAAGCATCCCGGTCAAAAAGATTCTCCTGCATAATAATATTGTTCATGGCCAGTAGCACAGCCAGGTCTGTACCGGGCCGTACCGGTTCCCATTTTGTCGATTTGGCTGCCGTGTTTGAAAGCCTGACATCAAATGTAATTAAAGGAACTTTTCGATCAACCATTGCCGTAACCAGACGCTGGGACAACGGAATATGGTTGGTATGAGCTTCAAGTACGCTGCTGCCAAAGTTCAGCACATATTCAGTATTGTCGAAATCCCAGTTGTCGTAATGCTTGCCCCAGGTCAACTCCTGAGCGACAAATTTTCCTCCTTCACAGATAGTCGTATGGTTACCGATTGTTTTTGAACCATATGTGGCCATAAAAAGAGATTTGGGCAGTTTGGAAGAACTTCCCTTAGCCCGTCCATAGTGATACATGAATTTTTCAGGATGACCATCATCCCGCAGTTTTTTCATGCGTCCTGCCAGATCAGTAAGAGCCTCGTCCCAGGTAATTCTCTTATATTTCCCATCGCCTCGTTTGCCCACCCGTTTGAGCGGGTAAAGAATCCGGTCCGGAAAATAAACCTGATTAATACCCGCCTGCCCTTTGGCGCATATTCTACCAAGACTGCGAATAGAGTTCGGCTGTCCTTCAATCTTGACAACCCTGCCATCCTCAACAAATGCAATTTTGGGATCTCTGGTAACACAGTTAAAGCAGACCGTGGGTACGGCCTTACGTTCCTTCCCTGTTTCCGGATTAAAATCCTGTCCTCCTGCGGCCAGTTCAACTGAACCTGCCAGCGCATTCCCGACCATTTTCCTGCCTGCGGTCGCGATAACACCGCTGGCCGCAGCAAGTTTCAACACGTTGCGGCGACTGAATTTTTTCATGGTATATCCCTCCAAAAAGGTACAAACAGTTTGTTTGTTTTCATTCAACGATATCCCGGTACTCTGCGAGCTTATCTTCCTTTGCAAAGGAATAGTCAGCCAGCACTCCGTCGGGATCAATGTAGAAAATATTCGGCATGGTCTTCTCACCCGGTTTCAGGGTGAACTTGTCACGGTTTTCAAGCAGCTTAAATTCAGCAGCCAGCTTGGAAACTTCGCTGTCAGGATCGTTCAAATCACCAAAAATCCGGGCAGCAGGAGCACAGGTATTCACACAGGCAGGCGTTACTCCCTCATCAAGGCGATGCACGCACGAACTGCATTTAACAATGGCATTCTTTGTTTTATCCTTTCCAGACATCATACGTTTGTTATAGGTTCTGGCCCCATAGGGACAGGCTTCAATACATTTTCCGCAA
>JAUTBQ010160457.1:0-12783 GCA_032361185.1 Lepetodrilus ovalis | reverse complement strand
GCTGAATGTTGCAGTAAACCTGCGAGCACCAGCTGGTACTGACAGACCAAGGATGATAACTGTAGTGCCACTCTACACACAGTGCATCCTATCAATATCGCGTCAGAAATTAACTTCTGCGAAATTTATGCCGGGCACATGCAGTACCTTTTGCTCCGATGTCCAACATTCTACCACTGCGCTACATCCCGCCCCCCAGTAGGTAAAACTTTGAAATGATGTGAAGGAAATATTAATTTATGATTAAATTGTACCAGAAAAATCGGGTTGTTCGATCAGACATGCCTGTAGATTCAAATGTAGCGGTCAGCTGTACTAGTGAATTGGACAGCCAAATTATATGTCGAGCCCTGCAGCACTACTATGTGAACCAACTATTATGTGTGTAGGCAAGAATAAATGCACAGCCAATCCATTAGATGGTTTGGGGTAAATTGTATATATAAATACTATGTCTTGGTCAACAGACCGATTGTTCCACTACATACTCTTACGTTTATGTATGTAGCCAATATTAAATTTAATTATGGGTTGTCTAAAGGAGGAAGTGTAAGTGCATATATACTTGTGTGGGGTTGCAGATGTTTCACCCCATGTTGATTCTGCCCCCAGACAATCACCCCAAACCAGAGTCATTTCGCCCCACACTCTTTTTTTGAGAAAGTTGGATCGCCACATCCCCATTTGTTCGCTTAAAATTTTATAATATTTCTTAGTTAGATGATGAACATAGTTTTGTTTTCGTTACCAGAAGTCGCTTTTGTTTCGGAAGTGTTTGATTTACCATGCTTTTAATCATGTGACTGGTGATGTAATATTTAAAGTGTGATGGTTTTCTATACCGTGTTTTTATATGCATTTATCAATACTGCTCATCAGTACTGAACTTTGATTCTTATTGATCAAGTTGTGTTGTTAGGATCTGTAATTCTTCAAAATAGTAATACGAGGGCTGTCCAAACAATATTGGTTCGGGCGAACTGGATTTGCATTTGGGGTGAAATGAATTAGGGTGAAACGACTTGGGTTGAAACGGCCTGGGGGTGAAATGTATATGGGGTGAAAAGTCATACAACCCTTGTGTGCGCACGCTAATTATATATACTTCATGTGGAGAATTCATGTATCAGCCTCAGGGATAGCAACTAACTTTAAAACTTTTAATGTGGAAGCGCCAGTACTGTAACTGCACTAGATGCTTATGTTTTACGCGCATGTTGATACAAATAACAATTGTTATGAATTTCTACTCGCCCATAGCATTGGGAGACATGATTTGGCCGTGTTAATTGCGAACCCTGTATATGCTATAACGGTGTACCAACTAATCAGGGCTCGACAGTAAGGGTTGTCCACCTGTCCGGACAGGTACGATTCACAGGAGAATTGGCCCAGATTAACAAGCCTTATACCTACAGTTACATGTCCGATAGGGCACAAGGGCAGGTGCCTCAAAAAGTTAATGTCAAGCCCTGCTAATGTGCTTTAGCCACGAGTGTGGAAACTACAACTTGGCACACAGCATTTAACAGTTTAATCATTAAGTTTTGACAACAAATAACACTCCATTTTCGTATCATGACATCATGTAGAATTCGTCTAAAAAGTCACCTGTAAACAATTTAAAAACACAGAAGTTTGCTGGGCGCAATAGCAACAGACATCCAATCGATAAGTTCAACCTGTAGTGGTAGCTTGCCGCAGTTTCACGGCGAATGTGCCTCGCTGAGTAAGGAAACTAGCCTGCAATGGCGACTATATAGCATAGTCGGCCATTTTGGAAACGATGCAAGTTAGATTTCTTCGATAAATGAGCCCCTACTGCAATAACTTACCAGCACATCGTTATAATTTAATTCTCATATGGCAGTGCACAGGATATTACCTCGAAATTCTTCAATAAAGCCGAAAATCCTCCATATGGCACGCGTTTCTTCTCGAAACCAAGCTTGTCGGCTGGTGGTTTGTATGGAATGGGATCGCGAGCTGCGAACAAAGCCAACAAGTTTGGCGGTAGATACTGCGTCATCTCACACGCCAAAACTTTACTTCAAAACACTATGAATGTCTACTCTCCTTCTCCTTTCGAATGTACCGGGATATCGTTTAAAGTTCAGACAAAGTTTCCTGAAATTCACGTGAATCCGCCGACCCACATGGCATATTACCCTGTCCCTATAAAACGCCGTCGCGGTGTGTTCGATCTAGCGTTCCAAAGCAGCAAGTGGCGAGCCGTATTACAAAGACTCTGGTAAGAAGGCCGCCCGCACTGAATATGACTGTACCGGGCAGGATGTTGATGAATAAAAACATAATTTATCTTCTACGCTGACACAAATAATTATATATATCTACTTCGATTTTATACACAATTTGCTACTCAAAACATATTTTTTAGATGAGAGAATTCCACTACGGTAAAATGATTGCATGTGATTGGTCAGAATCTGCAAGTCTAGATGTCTGTTTTTAGACAGCAAGGCACGAGAGCGCTGGTTTTGACAGCTCTAGAATTATAGGTGTATATATCGGAAACTAGTGCTTTTTTGAGATTTGGACATTTTCATGGATACAGCTTGACCTGAAACGTCCAATTTGCCTTGTCGTAAACTCCGAACGGCCCGCAATCATGTCGCTTTCTCTTGGAATATTATCTCGTATGAACCAATGGGCTTCTAGTGGAACAATTCCATGTTATGCCGTTTGCTGTGTGTGCCGGGTTCACCCCAGTACTCGTTGAAGACTCCGTGTTGGGGGTATGGAATATATACTATGGCGTCAGCCTGGATTGTAGACCGCGGACGGTACTTCTTTAGGAATGATTGTGCTTTCAGATTCGCGAGTTTGTGGAGAGAAATGACAGTACCTTAGCGAGGTCGAGTAACAAAAGTGACGTCAAAATAATCGATTCGAAGCTCTCTTCTCCACCATCCGGGCTAGGAACGCGACTAATATTTTTGTCCGCCATATTTGCCGATATATAATAATCTTAAAGTGACCAAAATTTGTGTATGCTCTTAGGAATGTGGGACGTTACCGTGCGTGCTAGTGTATGGATCTAGCAGACGACCGGGGCCAAGATGGAGGTTGCCATGGCGGGCCTGGAAGGGAACGGAGGCCCAGCGGGTTATATGTCGCAGAGGCCTCTCATCTCTCGTTCATCTAATGTTCCCAATTCCAGGTCTTATCCAAAGCTGACAGACAACGATGATCTTATCGTGGATGATGGCATGGGGACGGCAGCCAACGACTTTGAGTGCTGTGAGAGGGTGGTGATCAACGTCAGTGGCCTCAGATTTGAGACTCAGTTGAAGACACTCAACCAATTCCCGGACACACTGCTTGGAAATCCTCAAAAGAGAAACAGGTATTATGATCCTCTTCGGAATGAATATTTCTTCGACCGTAATCGGCCGAGTTTTGATGCAATACTTTATTTCTATCAAAGCGGCGGGAGGTTGCGAAGGCCTGTCAATGTGCCACTGGATGTGTTTTCCGAAGAGATTAAATTTTACGAGCTTGGCGAAGATGCATTTGAAAAATACAGAGAAGATGAAGGATATATTAAGGAAGAGGAAAAGCCATTGCCTCAAAATGAGTTCCAGAGGCGGGTTTGGCTTCTATTCGAATATCCTGAAAGCTCAACTGCGGCTAGAATCATAGCCATTTTCTCTGTACTGATAATCTTGCTTTCCATTGTGATATTTTGCTTGGAAACATTGCCGGAATTCAAACACTACAGGGTTATCAATGCAACCAAAAACGAATCTCACTTGACAACAACGCATCAGCCCTCAATAGAGGAAGACGATATTCCCAAGTTTAATGAACCGTTTTTCATAATCGAAACATGTTGCATCATATGGTTTACTTTTGAATTACTTGTTAGGTTTGCCTCTTGTCCAGAGAAGCTAGGATTCTTCAAAAACATTATGAACTGCATTGACATTGTTGCTATCATTCCATACTTCATAACCCTAGGAACTGTGATCGCCGATGAGAGCAAAAGCAACAGCCAAGCAATGTCGCTAGCTATACTGAGGGTTATCAGACTGGTGAGAGTTTTTCGTATTTTCAAGTTGTCTCGACACTCCAAAGGGTTACAGATTTTGGGCCAGACCCTAAAAGCCAGTATGAGAGAATTGGGACTACTCATCTTCTTCTTATTTATAGGAGTTATATTGTTTTCCAGTGCTGTGTATTTCGCAGAGGCTGATGCAGAGCAATCACATTTCAAAAGTATTCCGGATGCATTTTGGTGGGCAGTGGTAACCATGACAACAGTAGGTTATGGGGACATGCGTCCTATCGGAGTCTGGGGGAAACTGGTAGGATCATTATGTGCAATTGCAGGTGTCCTGACTATAGCCCTTCCAGTGCCAGTGATAGTGTCAAATTTCAATTATTTCTACCATAGAGAGACTGAGAGTGATGATAAACATAACTATCAGCATGTCCAGTCCTGTCCAAACTTCCCCAGGAAAAAGAGTTCCTTGGATTCTGAATGTGGCTCGGATATTATGGAAATGGAAGAAGGAAACAGTCTCATGGTCACGGACAAATTGAAGGAAAATCATGCAAACAAAGTAAACAATCCTTCTAGTATCAACAATTTAAGTATTGAAACTGATGTATGATGTACGATCAACATTCTGTGTTTTTCTTTTGACAGTGTGTTGACATTGTGCTACCATACCCCTGCAAGATGGTCGAGAGTCAGGTTTTTTTCTTGCCATTTTTCCATTGTTGAGAAGCGAAAAAAAAAAGAATGAAAAAAAAAAAGAAGCTGTTTGGACTTCATCATGGTCCTTCTTTGAATGTGAATTGCTGATCCTGTAACCTAACCTAGAAGGGGGAGACAGTGTCCTGGACCTTGTATGTGAAGCCTGATCCAAAGATTGTTGTTGATTGCGGAGAACATGATATTACCAAGTTTTATGTGATATACTCTTTATCCTCTACTGACAAAGCAAGCATTTTTTTCCTTAGTGTTAAACCCCCCCCCTCATACTCAGAGATGCTTTAGTTCATGGTGTTCTCACATTGTGTATTGCTATCCAGAGTTGCAAGCTGATCTAGACTTGAGCCAGATCCTGTGTGTGTTAGTGAGTTACCTTCACTGGGCTTTATGTATACAGGACTAGTAGGAGGAAGTGTTCGCGTATACGTTTATATGTACGCATTGTGCGGCTGCAAAAGAAACTGACGCCTGTAGAAGAGGTTTAGTTCCTTGTGTCAACATGGGGAAGAGAAACATGGCTCATCGATTCATCTATGCATCAGAAAGAAATGGAAAAGTTTAAGCTGTCGTGGAGAAAGCGCTCTCCCTTTGCGTAGCCCAAGTTGCGTAGCCCAAGTTAACTAGCTATAGCAGAGCATGGATACCGAGACTAGGCATCACAGACGTAATCCTGCGCGGAAATGACGACCTTGACCTTTGTGGAAGTGAGTGAGTGACGCTACATTCCCTGGGTGCGTCCCCACCCCGCCGAGGTCCTGAGTTGTCCCTGCTGGGTTCGGTTCCTCTGTATCTACACCCGTCACTTCCCCACATCCCCAGCTAAACCCTACCCCCCACCTCAGCTACACCAACCCCCACGCCGTGATGGTTACCATGGTTACCTTCTACTAGACGTGCAGATCTTCGTTCAGGTAAGCATCTTTAATTTTCCTTTGAATTTTAAAAAGTTCCTTTTTTACAAAAGTTTTAATGAATTTTGTTACTAGAAGTAATTAGTGGTTCCTCATTTGTATTCTTTTTTAATGCCATCTTGTAGATCTGGGTCCTTTGGACATCTATTACAAAAGAATATAATTGAAAACAGGATACTACTAGTATTACAGTGCCCCCTCGATATAAGATGGTTCGATACACAGCGGATTCGGATTTTAGGCAGGGTCAGACATGGATCCCATTTTTATTTTTGTTATTTACCTGTACTATCGTATAAGGCGGGTACTATAACACAGGGTATGTCATGGACCCCCTCAAATGTACATGGGCCTGAGGCCTCCTTACATGAAATAAACTATTATTATAATTCAGCGTTATATCAAGGGGACACTGTATTACAACGCATGCATGCCTTATAAGAATGATACATTTAAAATCGGCAAAAAGCAGAATATGTGTTTTGTCTATTTACTGGTTCTTTGAAGCATGTTCAAGAAAGCTTTAGCTCATTTTGTCCACCAGATGATTGAGCTAGTATTCTGACCTAGGAACCACCTTGCATGGCCTAGATTATTTAGCTTTGCATTCTTTATGTTCTTATTCTACGTCAGCTCAGTTTAAATACCACCAAGGAGAGGTGAATAGGCAGTTGTAGTGGCACGTGGATAACACATCAAGACTTCACCAAAGGTTCTCAGTGTTAATCTTCAAACCAGGCTACACGGTTACAATATTCTTTTGAGTACGATCTTGTGATCAACTCTGCGTTGTGTCCAGATACATCATTCAATATCCAAGTTGAGCATTAAATCGTACTCGAAAAGCTTTCATAAGCTCGGCACCAGACCATTGTTCAAATGGTTGTAGCCATAGTCCTGGTGCAAATAGGAGCGAGTGCTGTGGTTATGTATATGTAGGTCATGATACACTCCAGGATTTATGCCCTGACTACTTTTACGACCCCATCATGCCCTTTCCTTGCAAGCAGGAGGACTAGTATTGGTCTATGGAACAGAAAGGCTGCTACAGCAAAAAATACCTGTTATATTCTTCATCACCATTTTCATTATTTTTCCACGATAATCTTTGCATAAAAAGTATTCAACCAGAGTGTTCTTGTGTTTAACTAATTACCAACCATACCGCCTATTTTTGTGTTAAGTTCTTAACCTGAAAATAATGCAGTCATTCTCACATAAAAATCTGAACCTTGTACTATTGCAGGTTCTTGGATACTTGTTTCACAGACGGATGTAGACTTACTTTGTCACCCAATTCCCTTCTCAGTTGTTCCTCTCCAACAACAGTTACTTCCCTTTCTGTGGCCTGTCACTCAGTGAGTGGAGATGTGGATCAGGTTCCACCAGAGTATGGTTAAGTCGTGCCAGCAATGCCACTCATCTAATCACGAGAAATGTGATTCTTCCACTTCTGTCTCATGGTCTGCTGTGCGTCCAGGCTCTGATTACTGTTTCTTCTCTTGTACATGTGTTTATGTTTGCCCATTGGAGTAGCTCGTGACATGACATTAGTCTTGTACAGCCTATGAATGATATTGATCACTTTGACACATAGTGATAATGGTACCCTATATGATGGTATAGATTTCTCAGTAGTTGCATTCTGTAGAATTTGTATTGTGAATAATTTCTATTATGAAACATGCAATATACCAACTTTGCTTTTGCATTTGTTTTATTTTTTAATTTAGGAGTTTTTATTTTAGCCATTTTTAAGAGAGAAAACAACTACAATGTACATTAGAAATGTCATGTAATTTTTAAACCAACTTCCCATGGACGGTGAAATGTTATTTTGGTCACAAGTATGTTATTTTTGTTAATAAATGGTTTGATCATATCACAAACTCCACTCACAACTGGTAGTGATAATGCAATAAACAGCCCATGGGTAATGTAATACGCACTGCTAACAAAATCAACCTGTAACGTAATACTCAACCATGGCATATTTACAAATCGACCAATAATGTAATAGTCAACAATGGCATAATACAAATTATCCGATAATGTGGCTAACCATCCCACCGATAATGTGACACTAAAATAACCAATAATGTACCACGGGGCACCTAACTGACAGCATAAGAGTATTTAAGCCGATCACCGCAATAAGCCTTCCATTTTGTGTATGAATGAGCAATTATTATAAGCGCCATAAGAAGTCGGAATCTTTGCTTATTTAATTCATCCGTATTTCACACAATTCTAGCTAGCAATTATTTTTTCTGTGTAGGACATGCCTGTACGTGGTATGTGATAATTTGTGTTTACATATCCTTCTATCATCTATTCTGTCCCTACACATTTAAAAAAAGAAACTTAGCTCAGAGTTTAATTTGGAAAGTGTTTTCTAATGTTTAGTTTATGTATTGAAAAACAAAGTAAATCACGTACTAAATTATGAATATAAATTACATATCTATTAAATTATTTGGTTGACTACACCAGCAAGAACCTACAAGATTAGTCCTAGTCTGATGATACAATATGTGCTGGATTCTGTTCCATATAGCAATACGAGTCATAGCTCCTGCTTACGTTAAACATGTTATAAGCACAATCACAGATTTCAATGGGTATGTACCACTATATTTGACATGATACAGAGCTCCAGACTAACATTTGGAGTTACTTGTCTGCATGGCTAGTCAGGGCAAGTTGTAAAGGCACCAAAGCATCTATATGTTAAAAAATAGGTTGCCCGCATAGCAATTTAACTTGCCCCTGTACGTTGGGCATACCTTAGTCCAGAGCCCTACAGACCACCTCCGATTTGTCTCTCACAAACATGCCAAAGCATGATAAAATAGATGCAGGGCTCCAGAAGAAAATTTTTAGTCACTTTCCCACAGCACTAGTCAGGGCAAGTTGTAAAGGCACTAAAGCTGCAATGTTAAAAGGTAGGTTGCCCGCCAGTGTTCGGAATTATGGCTGGAAACCTACTGGCCCAAATAATGATACAAATAACAAATGTTTCCAAAAAAACCCATGAATTTCTACTGGCCCTTAGGATACCTTTAGCATTGGGAGAAATGGTCGGACCAGCCGTAATTTCGAACAGTTGCCCACAGTGCAATTTATTTAATTTGCCCATGTACACCGGGCATAACTTGTTCATGTACATTGTAAATACAATTTATCTGAAATAAATTTAATTCATTTTGATTTTATTTTACAAATTTACACTTGATTTTATTTATCGATCATCCATAAATATTCCGGTGTAGTGGTATCAGTTGGGTAAATATTGTAAATGGACATGACCAATTCACATCACTGTCCGAATATATACAACATTTTCCTAAAACATGAATAATTGTTAGCCATCTGTGCATCAATAGTCACTGTAGTGTTTCAGTCTGTATAGCAGTGCTCTCCCTTTGTGATTTCCTATCGCCATGTATCCTCCATTTGGAGAGAAATCCAAGCACTTTGGAAGTTTCATTTCTCTGTCGGTCATCTCGGGGAAGTTGGCAAAGGCGTGCATCGATGGAAACTGTATCAGTTTTACTCCTTTTACCGTTTCATTTGACGATATTGCCAAAATTTCAGAAGAGCAATTGAACTTTGCCTTGTTGCACACAGTTGTCAAATTCATGATGGCCTTTAGAGGAGTGGGCTGGCTGTTTCGTAGACATGTTTCAGTGTCGTAAATGTTGACTACCCCACTTTGCGAACCGCACGCGATATACTGGTTGTTCGGGGAAATCGTGATGCATGTTCCTTGAATGCAGCCTTCGTCGACGAAAGAGTGAACACAACTCCGAGTTGTCATGTCCCACACAAACACATTACCGCCACCAAATGAATACAATTTCGAACTGTCTTCAGAGAATGTCGCACATCGAACATCTCCGTTCATCGTCAGGGTTGTAATATGTTCCTTCGACTTTGCACACACAATATGTAAGGCACCGTAGCGACCAAGAAAGACCAAATATTTTCCATCCGGAGAAATTTCAAATCTGGCCATGTTGTTCCCTTCGAAAGATTTTATCCTGGGAACGTTGAATACCTTTCCTGTGATCATGTCGTAGTACATGAAATTCCTCCGATCAGAACCGACGATAATTTCTTCCCCCGAAGGGTTGAAATGAGCCGTATGTATCGGAAAATCTTCAAAGAAAATCGACTGGATTTTAGGATTATTTTTGCCATCGATTTGGAACAGATTCAGTCTTTGTGAAGTTCCTGCAGTCAAGACAACTTTGGCAGTGGGATGGAATTCAACGTTCTGAAGTCGACCACTTGGCTTGTCGTCAACGTTTGCGTCAGAGAGCCTCTTTATCTGGATCATCCCTGCCGGTAAGGACGACGACTTCTCAAGAACATCCCCTGCACGATGCAGCAAATCTTCCAGGTCGGAATCGACATCTTCTCGCTCCGAATTTCTTTCACTGTCCATTTTCGCCCATGATGGTGTTGAAACTTTTTTGGACTTAATATTTTCGTCACTGATATCAATCCAAGCTGGTTTGGTTTCATTTAGCGTTTTGACATTTTTCTTTTTCTTCTTATTCTTAAGTGTTTTCTTTGCTGAAACTCGTTCCAGTTCTTCAATCATGTCTGCTCCGCCACCAAAAACGAGGCCTTCCAGTTGTTCTTCGTAAGAAGTTTTAGGTTTTCGAATCTGATCATCTTGGCCCAAGGATGGTCCTTGTTTGGTTTGTTTGGGGCTGGGATTTGAAGATATTTGGCCAGGCCGTTTCAGGGCCTTTCGTAGCATTGTTGTGTGTGTGTGTTTAAACGTAAAACACTGAAACTCTGAAATCCAAATATGCTACTACCGATTTGTGGGCACCTAGCACACGTGTTTTCCTTCACTTCCGCTTTTGAAAGCTCCACATTACGTCCGTGTAAGGAGCTTTGGTTGACTTTTCTGCGGTACTACAAAATGTCTGCGCCCATCTAACAACATGTCTTCAGAGTTGCGATGGTACGTATCTGATTATTTAGACTAGTTCTTAGATAGTTATATTATTACTGAAAGTTTATGGGCATTGTATGTTAATAGCTGTTAACTCTCCCTGTCGTCACGTATCAGGATAGTTTGTATGACGATTTCTAGTGACATTCGAAAAACGTACCAGTTTTCGATCACTATTATTTAATAGTTATTATGTATTTATACTAAATTTATTAGCTTTGGCTAGGCCATGTTTATGGCCGGGTAGTGTCATTGCTACCATGGCCTACGCTTTGGCGAGCACAATATCAATTTTACCAACGAGTTTAATAAATTCAGTTAAGGATTGACTGCAATATTGTTTTTACATTCATAGAGGTATGAACATAAAACCTAATAAAAGTTTTATTAAAACTGCGAAGTGGTTCATACAAAAATGTGCACATCGGAATTTACATTCATACCTCGGTACACTAAACATAATAAAAATTAAGAATGGAATGGAAATCCTTTGATTTAAAAGTCTTGCATGATGCATCAATGCATTTAGTCATTATTTTTAGGAGTAGCGCATTAATATTTTCAGCAATCTTTGACTGACGTAAAATATAGATGACATCATTTCTACGTGACGTATCAATGTCATTTCTACATGACGTTCGTCGCAAATGGGTGAAACATTCCCGCAGCGACGTTAAACTCTTTATTCACTCACTCTACGTGACGTATCAATGTCACCTATTGGACTTCGGAGCGAAAGGTATCGAGTTCAAATCCCATCCTCGGCGTGGGGCCCGGCATCAATGTTCCTTTCTGACGCGATATTGATAGGATGCACTGTTTGTAGAGTGGCACTACACTTATCATCCTTGGTCTGTCAGTATCAGCCAATGCTCGCAGGTTTACTGCAACATTCAGTGCTACGGATATTGCGGGTTTCCTCCTGCCCTAAACTGACAAGTCGTGATGTTAGTGAAAGATTCTTGAAAACGACTCTAAACCCCATTGCAAAAATAAATTAAAATTTTTGAAATGTCACCTTATCAGGTTGTCAGATTGACAGTAGATTTATTTATTATTAAATGAAAATGAATACTAGATTCTGTTCATCACATTACTGTAGAAAAGATCGTAATATTGATTTTCAGATGTACACACTCCATTTGGACAGTCATGAAATAGTGTATCATTGGCATTGTATAGTGACATCAAATCAAGACATCACATACTGCTGTGATGCATACATCATTATTTTCATTACCGGCTGCTATGAAATCATTTTGGTTCTTTGCCAATTTAAATATTGTAAAAGGATTATATGTTTCGTGTGAGTTCAAGATTCGCGCGAAAATGCCACCTCGAGGAAATAGATGATTCTACAGTACACACTGGTACATGTATATCAAACAAGTAAATATGTAGTATGCTTGCGGATACATTTTTTGCAGCTTGGTGTCTGGAGATGTCAAAGGTCAATTTTCAACATTATTCAAGAGAGTGAGGAGTCTACAAAAGAAGGCAGGTGATTTTGATGTAAGTATGGCAAACTATAAACATTTTGAAATATACTGTAAATTGTTTTAACCTTCAGAGAATGAAAGCTTCAGTTACCATGGTTACTTTTACTATGGTAGATTGGTCTGTTGAGCCATGTAGACCTCAGTTTAAAGACTGTACTTGAAAATGTGTTTTACTCTCAGGTAATTAATTATTGTAGCAAAATAATACCATTTAGATTGTACCATCTCTTAGCAACATTTTATCTAAAATTCACAATTTTTGTTCATTAGGTTGGTTAGTATTCTTGGTTCAGATTGTCCACTAGTATATTGTCAATGAAACTTGGAAGACTGAATACAATTATTATTTAGTTGGGTTTTGTTTGTACCGGTAACTTGGTAAACATTATTCATACATTTCTGTTCTTTATCAGCTGCTGCTTTGTGTGGGTGACTTCTTTGGTAGCAGTCCAGAAAATTGGGATGATTTCATCAGTGGCAAGGAGAAGGGTATGCATCCATCAGATTTTATTAATCCATATTAAGGCAGGTGGCCAGGGCAATGGTCGAACGTTAGCCAAATACCCCAGGTTCAAATCCCAACATGGGAGTCCAGCATCAATGTACGCAGAAGTTACATTTCTGACGTGATATTGATAGGATGCACTGTCTGTAGAGTGG
>JAUTBQ010160446.1:0-12783 GCA_032361185.1 Lepetodrilus ovalis | reverse complement strand
TCTCTCTCTCTCTCTCTCTCTCTCTCTCTCTCTCTCTCTCTCTCTCTCTCTCTCTCTCTCTCTCTCTCTCTCATTGCCCTAATAATCATAGGAAAGTAAGGTAGGAGAGGATTGGCAAACAACTGTGCCAAGAAGGCATGCATTGATTGACGGTATGAAATAGGAAACTATTCTCTCAGCCCTGATATAAAACTGCCCAGAATAAACATGAGATATTGTGTGTGTGCACTGTGATCCTGCTGATAGTCAGCTCAAGACGCTTTTTGGAAAAATCCATTCAGCATAAGTGGAACCATGTGATTGATCTGATCCCTATACTACTAGCAAGTAGTCGGTGCAGCAGTAAGATAAATAGTGTAAACCAGTTTAAGCCACAAATAGTCTCTCTGTTTAAATCACGTATCTTAAGAGTGAGAAATAGTTTTTAAAACTATAAATGTGCAATTGTGATCTAAAGATGGAATAGGGCAGTATTAAGAAAATTGTTGGTTTCAGTTGCTTCCACTTTTCTTCATAACTACTATAAAACACTCTGGAGTTACGTAATGCATTATTTCATGTGTGGGTTTCTTTAGGACACTTGTTCCAAAAGACCAAAGCATGTCAAGTTGGTTTAACCCTTACTGTAAGGGATTCTGTAAGTAACAGTGATGATGTAATAATCTAGCAGCTAGAGGGTTGCGGCTATAATGTCCTACACACACACACACACACACACGCACACACACACATGCACACACACACACACACACATACACACACACGGGCAAAGAGATAGCCTCACTGGTAAAGACCTAAACGTACCCAGCTATATAAGCATTGTTGGTTTTGCAGATTTCTTCCTACCATTAAATGGTAAATTGTGATGTTGTGTGAATTATATTGAAAGCAGCTTTAACACTCTCCATGCTGGAAGAAGCTGGTAAAGTCCCAAAGGCCAACACTTTAGTGTGTGTCACAGACCAAATATATCTCCCATGGATAAAAGCTAGATTTTTCTGTGGAACAGGTTAGATGTTAAAGAATTTCATTTACAAATATTATCCACCATTAGAATTTATTAAAAACAGTTTACTTTCATCCTCTGAGACTATGCCACATCTAGTAGGCAGAGTAAAATCACAACTAAACTAAAACAGAAAGAGAAAATAATAGTTCTACTGTGATGTATTTATGCACAGTACAGTGTATCTGTCTATCTAGGGCCAATGTCACGGATACTGACATACTGAAATCAATAAGCTGTCAATGATCTGAAGAACCAGCATTCCTCAGATACATCTACAACCTCTACAGGACCTTGTACTAGCACAACTTACAACCTCTACAGGACCTTGTACTAGCAGAACCTACCTCTACAGGGCATAATACATTTCCTTAGATTCATTTGCAACCTCTGCAGGGCATGATATATTTTCTTAGATGCATCTACAACCTCTATAGTGCCTCATTATTTTGCTAGGAGAACTTCCCCCTGCGTGGCTTTGAAATTGTTCTAGAGAAATTACAACCTCTACAGGTCCTCATGCATTTCCCTTGATGCAGGTAAAACCTCTGCAGGGCCTCATGCATTTCCCTCCATGCATTTACAATTTCTGCAGTGTATCAATCAACATTTTGATCTACAGTTTGCACACTTTGAAACTGAAGTGTTATTTTCTTTTTTTTCCACAACAGTCATTTTACTTATGCTTGACCGCAGTTTGCATCGCGATCAAAGGGATTTATTTAACGGAATATGCTAAATTGATTTCCATTGGGGTTCTAGAGTTGAGACGATGGATCTTTAAGATACATGATCATCGTGCCTTTAAACACGTCAGGAAATGCAAATTTTCTCCCAATGATGCTACCTTCTCTTACTGAAGGAATATATTCTCTATCATTAACTATTATTCATCTTCCTCTGTCCCTCTGTGACAGTCTTCTACAGATTGAAATTCCATCCTGAAAAAAGAACGTGGATATTATATTCCATAATTATTGTTTATTTTGGAGATGTTTGTTGGTTATGGTAATTCTTGAAATGTATACTGCCATGCTTTTAAAGATGGAGTGTTATCAATATATTTGAATACGTTATCTGAACATTCCTTTGAATAATCTGCATTTTATTTCCCAATTTACATGTACGTAGTTTTCTCTTTTAAGACATGTTTGAATATGTAATCTGAACAATATTTTGAATGATTTAGGGCTTTGAATACATATTATATGAAAATAATTTTACATTATCAGGTTTTTTCTTCTTCGCTATTGTATTGCTCTTTTCTCTGATATATTGCTTCAGGCTTGTAACCCACTTTTTGCAATGCTGTTCTGCCATGTAATCAAAAGATCCAATGTGCCTTGTGATATGATAGATATTGTCTACCACTGGTACCTCTTTGAGCTGAAAATACCAAACCTGTAGGGGCTTCGGCCCTTCTTCAAGGTCGTATATAATTGACTAGGGAAATGGTAACTACAGTATAGGCCTGATTCAAGTCCTCTAATCCAATATACGCTATGGTGACATTTCCAGAAATATGAGTCTGCTCTCTAGGGGATGATAATATGTTGGCATGACATTTATGTCGATCCCCTTGTGCCATCGCATGTACATTATATTCTATTGAATTCTATAGATTTAAGGAGAGATATAAGCCTTTAACACCATCATGAAATGTACACGACAGGGATGCGACATTGATTGAAATGTACATGCGTTTCAAGAGCTATGCCCACTGGGATGTGCATATATTTCATCAGAAACTGCTGTAGTGACTGGCAGTTATATGTGTGTTGAACAATGATTTCTTGTTTTCGAGAGATATATTGCTTTCTTGATTGTTTTTTCCCGATCGTAATTGGACGGATGAAACATACGAGCTCACCTGTCAGACTGTTAAGAGGTTAAACGTATTTACGCTACGCATGATATGTTTCGACACTTCGCTCTTTGCTGCAAGAAGAAGTCATTTTACATTGACATAAGTAGCCATCTCTCAATGAAAAATTATGAAAAACAACCAAAGCGTGCCTCAAATAATAAAACCGCAAGTGCAGCATGTTTTCATTTATTTCATTCTTCTTGGCAAGTCTTGTTGATAAATGATTCTTACATAGGCTAGTATCAAGGAAACGCGTGGACATAAATCTGCCATATTCTTGTCTCTTTTTATTTCTGGAAAAAGTCCAAATTTAGATGGGATCCTGGAATATCTCCAAGATGGTTTATTCTCAGAGTAAGGTGTGATGTTGAGAACAGACGAGGTGAGGAAATAATGGGGTATGACCTCCAAGTGATATCTTGATTGTCGGAGAATGAGACAGAAGCATTGTGCAGTTGTCATTCTGGCATCACTTCCGTTTGGACCACGGAAATACTCCTAGTACCAATATTTATTTATTTAATTTTATTTTTGGAAATGAGGTTTACAGCTGCTTTCAAGATTATCTCGCATATCACTGCTTGTCAGTTCAGGGCAGGAAGAAACCTGCAACACCTGTAGTGCTGAATGTTGCAGTAAACCTGTGAGCACCAGCTGGTATAATTGAGGTCCGATACATTGAAACATGGAACCACCGTCATCCATGGATCTCGTACATCGATTTGTAAAAAGAAAAAAGCCGTAGATTTTCATTTAACCTTTTCCTTGCTGGTGGCAGTCAGAGATGACCTGCTAACTGCAATATCAATCAGATTCCACCAAGAGAAGTTTAACCCTTTCCCAACTACAGCTAACTTTAGATGATGCCATAAAGAGCAGTGTTCATGCCTATACCAGCAGTTTGAGGGTTAAATAATACTGCAATCAATTTTCCAAGTGTGAATACAATATCATCCAGTTGGCTTTTCGATGATTTTTATTACACGCACACATACCTTCTGATCAATTGGTCCAGGTGTTTGCACACACACGGCCCCACAACCGATTTAAACATTTACAGCAGGTTGTTATTATTGGATTATCATGAGAGTGTCATCGGGTTCAGAAATCATAGTATTATTATCTGGCCACATAAAGCCACTGTATACAGACCTGGGGCCCCTGTAAAGCCGTAAAGCCGCCTATTTGTATACGAGACCCCAAAGGGCAGGTAATTGCTTCATGTTGTAGATTATCACAGGCATGTGGCAGGAATATTTACATGCAATTCTGATTAATTTGTACTCATTCACACACCGACAGAGTGTCTTAATGTATATGGTAATGGTTGCCTCCCCTGGGTGACTGTATTTACATGCTAATAGGATGCGGCCTAGTATGGGCTAGCGTGTACATATTATATATATACACTGGAATTGGCTATTCTGTGTGGAAGACCAATGTTAACAAGTTGATGGATGTGGCATCGAGTGTATGGAATAAGAGTATGAATTGGACATGAGGTTAAGAGTTTGAAGGATATGTACTGTGGCAATACACTGTGGCAATGAGTACACTATTGTGTGTTGCATGATCTTCATTATAAGACTTCTTTTTTTTCTCTCGTATTTTTTTAGCTTAGAGATGATTGATGATTATAGTGATGAGTAAAAAGGCATATTTGGAAAAAAGATTATCGAGTTTATGAATGTATTGCAAAATGTATTGTTGGGATGCTAAAAGAAATTCATGTCTAAATAATTAAGCTGGACATGTAGTTATAGCAGTAGCAACAGCAGTGGGAGCAGTAGTAGTAGTAGTAGTAGTAGTAGTAGTAGTAGTGGTAGTGGTAGTGGTAGTGGTAGTGGTAGTGGTAGTAGTAGAGGTAGTAGTAGTAGTAGTGGTAGTGGTAGTAGTAGAGGTAGTAGTAATAATACTAATAATGAGACTGCTTATATTTCACTAAATCCTCGCTCAAAAGCATTCTCAAAGTGCTACATTATTACCCCAGTCATTGGATCACTGTGCACTCATGTAATTCCTTCTCAACTCCCTGGGGAATATGCAATCCAAGCTGCCATTCTAGGCACTACATGGTCATCTTTCACATGTCCATCACATCCTTTTGGGTACCCATTCTCTGCTGGGTAAACAGAGGCATTTTCGAACTAAGCCACTTGCCTAAGCTGTGTAGTAGTAGTAGTAGTAGCAGTAGTAGTAGTAGTAGCAGCAGCACTATCATTGTTATCAGCAGCAGCAGGGACAGCAATAGAAGCATTTGTTATATTATATTAATTCAATCTCTCCACAGCAGCATAGCCACTTCCCTCAAATTTTGACGTTTCTGTGTTTTTCCGTTTCCAGAGCTGCTCAAAAGTTGAGTCGGAAGAAGAAGCGGCACCAGCCTCCAGATCCGGAGCCGCCGCCCTTCCCGACCAGCTACTGTGATGTCATCCGTCTGTCCCCGCCCCCAGCCCCGCCCTGTCTGCTACGCGGCATCAGCCGGCTGACCAATCCTGGCATGGGAAAGGTACGTCGTGTCTCAAGTCTACCTGGGGCCGAGATTACAAAACTTTCTCAGTACGATTTCAGGCTCAAGCTCAAATTTTATATGGGGATTTATGAACAAAACTGAGCATAAAATCGCAATCAAAAAAGTTTCGTAATCTCGGGGCCTGATGTCTCACTTGCCTGATGTCTCACTTGCCTGATGTCTCACTTAGTGCAGAAGAGTGAGATGCCATTGGATGTTTGATTATTGAAAGAGACTTGATCTGACTTGGCTGATTCCATTTCCTGATCTGACTTTGCAGATGTGAGTTCATTATTGTCATTGAATCTATGATTCTGAAAGTAGCTCTCAATTCAAATTCAACCCTGAACAACAACAAAATAACAGATTGATCTCATTTCCTGATCTCATTTCCTGATCTCATTGCAGATCTCACATTCCTGATCACAGTAAGATATATATAAAACAACAACAAAAATAAACAGGATAATTAATGGCATATGGTCATTATTGATATTATTTACATAATAGCAATGCATGCATATCCTAGAATTTATTAATACAGAAATAGATTTCCTATTATCTTTGTGATATTAAACTAAATCAATATGAGACATTTTAAGTGGTATATCATTGAAGTGATATTGCATAAATCATTTCCCTAAGAACCTTTTAGGATACAAATAAGAGAAATATTAAAGCTCAATCTATATTTTATCTCTTAGAGATACTTGCATGTTGTAAATAATAGTAAAAACATTACAAGCTGCAGTTAACCTTCTACCTGCTGTAGGCAATCATAAATGCCTTGTGGATCTTTTATTCATCCAACAGTTGGAAGGTGCTGTCATCTAATAGGGCACCATCTGTCGCCTCCAGCACCAAGGGTGTTAACAACAGGGTCAGGGCCAGGTTTTCATTGTGCAATGAAATTGGTAATACATGTTTTTCACAATGATCTGTAAATGATAAACAACTTCACAGTTTTACCCACAATGAACGCCTGGCACCAGATGTATCGAGAAAAAGAAAGAATGCAAAACATGCTAAAATAATGCACATTAGGAGTGAGGCATTAATTAGCGCCCATGGCCAATTAGGAGGCGTGAACTTAATTACTAACAAATTGTTGCTAAATGTGAGGGGATTAACTGGTGATCTAAGTGAAAGTTATTAAGCAGGATTATTATAGAACCAAATAAATTAGCCCCACAAAAAATAAGTTTCATTAAAAGGGGAGAAAATTGATTTAAGCATAATTTATTCAAGACTGGTTAAGAAGGTTTAAATGCATGCATTTACATATTTTTAAAGTTTTTATCAATTACCGTATATAAGAAGGAGATACAGATTTTTTGCAAATTATACACATACATTGATTGTATACATATACTGGTATGTATGTTTTGCTTACGGCATTCCTGATCACATTATTTTTTTTTGTGCCTTTAGAGGTTTAGAGGAATGTTATGACATAACAGTAATGTCTGTAAATAACATTACTTTATAAAAATTGAGAAAATGTTATTCTATTGCAATTTTTGAATGGAGGAATCTGTAAATGACATAATTGTAGAAGAATTTAGAAAGCATGATTATGGGGGATAATGAAATTTTTGCAATAAACTTATTTGACCGTTGTGTCTTTGGCTAATGGCTGACATCACTACCGCCTCCATCAAATCAGCGTCAAAACATAAAAGACTCTCTGAGCAATGTTAATCAGCAATGATGCATATCTTATCTAAATTAGGTCCAATTTGTTCTCGTTGTGCATAATTATCCCGATAATGATGCAATTATCGGCCCAACCCTCTTATGGATAAAACCCAACTCAAAGACAAACCCTCCTCAGATGGTTCTCTCTCAATGGCAATTATGTAAGATTAGACACTTAAAGAGACACCAAGGAGAATTCCTTTTGAACTCCACACTCTACATGCATCGCGGAAATGATTGACAAAATGAAATGGGCCAATCATAGACATTTAAAGCTGACACTTGAAATGGGATATCGGTGTCCGTTTCTATAGGATTTATATAATGTGTGTCTTTCAGAGTTGTCTCTGCCTGTTTTCTTTTCTGTTTTTGTTTTTTTTTTTGGTTTTTTTTTTGGTGTTAAATAATGTCCTGTCTGTTTCCAATAGTGCCTTAGTCTTTGTTATGTCCTGTCATGTATGGGTGAAAGATTTCCGATGTGATGTAAATGATGTAAAGTGATAACTTACAATAACTTACTCTCTCAGCTATTTCCAATAGTGTTTTTGTCTCTAGACTGTGATGTTGATCAACAGTGTTTTGTTCCCTATGTTGTGTTGCATAGTATTGCCTTTGCCTATGGTGTTGTTCAATAACACTTTGACACAGTTATTCATCATTATGTCATCTCCCCCCTGCCCCTGCCTCTCTCTCTCTTTCTCTTTTTCTCTCTCTCTCTCTCTGTAGATCCTTCTTTCTCCCTCCAATGTCATCATAATACAGTATATTCCTACTGAAGTATAGCCATACATGCACAATAATTACAGTAATAATAATAGGTTTGATTATTATTATTATAATATAATAATAATGATAATTTTAATAATAATAAACTACTACTAACACTACCTCTACTACTACTACCACTACCACTACTACTACTACTACTACTACTAATATTACTACTACTACTACTACTACTACTACTACTACTACTAAAGTAATAGTAGTAATAATAACAACAACTAGTCTACATGTATTTAATGGTACATTGGTAGAATTAATAAAAAAATAAAAAATAAATAAATAATGTGTATTTTCCTGTCTGGCTAGACTACATGCACAAGGTGCGTGCTCCAAGCACTACATTATGCTACATTGTGCTACATTATGCCATACACATAATGCTATACACGTACCTCCCAGACACTCACACACAGGGCATACATCTTCCTTGCCTTGCTGCTCTCTATATATACCTGATACAGACCTATTCCCTTCAGCACACACAAGAGAAGTAATTACAGGGCTGGAGGAAGTTCTCAGTATAGCCCACAGCGGTGGGGGTCATTATGTAATCTGAAAAACTTGCTACAACCCATTGTACAAGCCGCTGGCATGGACTTGCTTGCATGCTTCTGGTCTTTTGGCCATATGTTTTTTTCCCAATTTTTATTTTCCTCCTTTTTTCTTTTTTTTTTGGTCACTGATTTTTTTTTCCTTCTCCATTTTGTCGGTTTAATGGGCGTACATATCCTGTCAGCTTTATAGTTGTTGTTGTTCAAAATGTTTTGCAAGCAGCGCTCATTATCCCCTGGGTCGTATGATTGTCCCCCGTTGTTTTCTTACAGGGGGTCCATGGTGTAATTATGTAGGCATATATATACACCGAAAGTGTACATGGATATGACAGATAATCCTCTCATTAAAATATTAAATATGTGACATGCACTTTTGCAATTGGTTTTAACTTCTTCAATAGAAGAACATTTAAAAATTTGATTATATTAGTAAACTTAACTAATATATACAAATTTTAATATGTTCTTCTATAGAAGAACAAAATTTGCCATATTTGTAAAATAATGTTTGGGGTTCAAAACAAATAAAGTAATTTCAATCCATTCTGGAAATGTTTGTGCTTAATGGAATTATGTAACTCAATTTACCATCACTATATATTCTAGTATTTTATTCTCAGATTTTTGTCAATTTGAACTTAAATATTAAAAAAGGTTCGGACCAAAGGTCCAATTGAAAAATATTCCAACATTTGCAAAATGTATTTAGAGATCCTTTTTTATTGGTAGAGGAGTGAGGTGGTGAGTTGGGGGAAATGTAGACTCACTATTAGAGCTTATTTTGGAAGTTTTAATTGCATTTCCTTCAATAGATATTATTTCTTCTGACAAACATCTGCGGGTTTTCCATTTTCATTTTAATGCTGGCCAGCTACATACAGATGGCCTATTTCAGAGTTACTGTAAATCACGTACACCTAACGTCATTCAGGTCCAAAAAAGACACGTACCAGTTGTAAAGCAGTTACTGATAGTGCCAAGCAGTCCAATATTATCAGATGGAATTTGAAAGTAATTCTGGAATAGTTGCCTCCATCCTCTGCAGAAGTGTTTGTAAGAAGTATACATGTTATATCTTTATCAGAGAGTGCCCATTACCTTTGTTAGTTGAAATTAGAAAACAAATTATGAAAATAGATAAAAATGTAGTGTGCTTATGGAATGGTTATACCCCTTCCTCTTTCTATTTTTCTTTTTCTCTTCCTTTCTCTCTTTCTTTCTCTTCCATTTACTCTCTTTCACTCACTCTCTTTCTCTTACTATTTCTTTCTCTTTCTCTTTTCTTTCTCTTTATCTTTCTCTGCCCCTCCATTGCACACTCTCTTTCTCTCTCTCTCTCTCTCTCTCTCTCTCTCACTCTCCCTCTCCCTCTCCCTCTATCTCTCTTACTCTCCCTCTTATAGAATGCTTCCATGCAATGGCCTTCCAATGAGTAGGACATGCTTGGCATAGAAAGACTGCCTATAACCATTTTGATGGCCCCAAAGCCATTTCTTTCCATCAGTTATGCTTCACTGACACATCACGACTAGCTCTGTTTAGACTATCCATTCCAGCTCACCTCCCCCTTTCTCCCCTTTTCCCCATTTTACAACCCTTAATTTATGTTCCCATTTCCAAGAACTGTTTCCACTCGAGAGCCCATTCCAGCACTAATGTCCAGTGAAGGGTCAAGATAACCCGCCCATAACCTGTCCATAACCCGTCCATCGTCCATATCCCATCACTTTCGGTACCTTCTGTAATCCCCAATCAGTGCTTTTCTGCGAAGGGAGTAATTATGACCAGAATTTTATTGCTAGCGATAGATGGCCCAAACTCACAAACTCCTAAACATGTACAACATAGGGTTGAAGGGAAAATTAACACTTAAACTATTCAGCATAAATTCAATAGATTTGCGGGAAGTTTCGTAAACTGATCATCACTTCCTGTCGACTTCAAAAGAATTAATTCATCAGCCAGACATAACTCAAAAATGGGTTTTCATCTTATCTTGTAGAGTAATGGGGTGTTAAGATTCGTAAACATGTTTTGATATGCTTTTTTTTCTTTAATTATCAAAGTCTGTTACCATCTTAAAGAATCAAGAATACTTCATTGCATATCTGATCATTTTCATAGAAAATGTAAAATGTTATGCGAGACACAAACAAATTATTTTCCATTAGGGAACTGTAGCATTTATTTTGCTAAGCAATCTCTTCAATGAATGAAAATGATTGTCCAAAACATTAAGAGATGTTAAAAGGTTTTTTTTTGCTCTCTGAAATATTCAAATTAAATTTTTGTTTTATTTTTATGATTGCACTTTTGGAGATTAATTCTGGTTTGGTGATAAAACAGAAGCCTGTTGAGGTTGCATCCCATAGTTCAGTAATGGCTGAAAGTGGTTGTTTACGTTTTGGTGGTAGTCTCCATGGATGAATCATCTAGCACTATCACCATCATTTTATGAGGTAATAACAGGTTGTATCAAATGCAAATCAACTAGATTTAATCTATACAAATTGCCATGGAGTGTTAAGATAACTGCAGACTGGCATAATACACCGGCTCCTGTCTTGACGGTTCGTCTTTATACTGTACAATCTCCAGGACTCCACCCATTTCTAGTCATCAGACATTGACATGTCCTGTTTTCCCCTTGAAAACTAAATTACTGGTTTGAACAGACACCTATGGTATTTTGAGTTTGGAGAGTTGGGGATGTGATGCATTGTGTTGTTGCTCAATGTTGCTAGATATGAAAAACAAGAACGTCTAGATAGTCTCGAGTGTAATCTATCTTTAAATATTGATTACTATGGAGAAATGACCATGCTACACAATTTTTTTAGGAAGAATGTTTGATTGGTAGCATGCACAGTTTTAAATTCCCTATACATCAAATCTGAATTTCTTCCATAAGAGATAATGGCTAGCCTATTGTGCAGTCAAAAGATCCCATTAATCTTGATAATATTTGCAAATATTTCAAGCCCGATGTATTCAAAGATATATAAAAACAAAAGATGCAAATAAGTATTTTTATTTATTTAATATTACATTGCTTTTTGAATAAGGTTTAGGTTGAAAAACTGGCCTGGAGCTTTAAAATATTTGCACTATATTGCATGACAGGTGGTTAGTAAAACTCCAAGCTGTAATCATTGCTAATGCATCTAGGTTAGTGGGACGATGGGTAGTGTGCTAACCCAATTGGTGCTGGGAGTGCGTGGTCTATTCCAGAATGTTTTTTTTATTTTTTTTTTGTAATGGAGTTTGTTTAAATGCATTATTTTGAGATGACCATTTACTCAGAGCCAGTAATGAGTTGAGAGGTGAACCAATGACCCTTGTCTGCTGTCTGATTGGCTGAATTTCAGAGTCATGTGATGTAAATTATTGAGGAATTCTGAGTGAAAGTTGTGATGATTATCTAAACCAATCAAATTAGTGATTACTTGCATAGTTGACACTGGAAATGTAACAAGTTTTAAATGGAGTGTCAACACTTTTGAGTAGTAATTGCTCACTTTCAGTTAACTGTTATTTAAATTAAACACCACTGACACAGTTATGAATTTACAATTTCTCTTGGCATATACTAGACATGGATGAACATTCAGAAATCATGGCAGTTGCAAAAAAGTATGACAGATATGATAAACTTAATTTTTATTTCAGCTTTATTAAATAATTGCACTTTAAAATTACTGTTGCTTGATCCACACAAGCATTTATTCATTATTTCAACATGCAAATGAACATAATTATGATGTCTTTGATCTTTTTGTTGCTTTTTGACTTCTGGATTTTTTCTCTCTCAAAACAACATTAAAGCTATGCTGTTCTTTTCAAAGTCTAAAATTTAGGTAATTTGTAAAGCAATCTTAAAATTACCATTCAGATGGACTTTTCTGAAATGTGGTGTTTAAAAAAAACCTGTAAGTGATTGTATTTCTGACATTGACAGTATTTCAGATGCAGAATTTGACCTCACTGTGGAATACAATATCTTTTTCAGTTTTATTGCATGCATGCAGCTAGGTTTCATTCCTCTAAGCTCTTGTATCTACTAAAAGACCATAAGTGCTCTCGTAGTGATCTCTTATACATGGCACTCATTCACTTAAGAGAGCGCTATTAGTGGATATTAGAGCTTTGTGATACAACACCCTATAGTTTTACCTTTCTCTGTGAAACTGTATGAACAAATTCCAAATAATTTTAAATGAAGATATTGTGTGACTAACATATGGTACATGTATATAAACAACTAATGCTTCAATGAAAATGCACATACAGTGTCCCCTCGATATAACACTGTTCGATACAGAGCGGATTCGGATATAAGGCTGGGTCAGATGTGGATCCC
>JAUTBQ010160435.1:0-12784 GCA_032361185.1 Lepetodrilus ovalis | reverse complement strand
GATCCCATTTTTAATTTTTGTTATTTACCTGCACTATTATATAAGGCTGGTACTATGTCATGGACCCCAAATTCAGCGTTATATTGAGGGGACACTGTATATCATAAAGTAGTCAAATAGTAAAGAAATATTTCCAGAATCAAACGGGAGAGTACAATACACACGATGATGTGGTGCAGAGTTAAGGCTATAGCTGTGGTGTACCTGGACACAACTATGACCCAGTTATCCAGCTATCAGAATAGTATTGTGCTCTGCTTGTAAGATGCCCTGACATCATACAACAGCTTACACTGTAGAGAGTAGGTGACCGGTTAACTCCAGAGAGTAGGTGACTGGAGGTCGCTGTGCTACTAGATCACCGTGACAACTCGTCATGTCCGCTTTGAACCGCCACCCTCCAGCTGTGTGTCCCCACCATATCTCATGCGACGTCATGTCCAGTCAACTACCAACTGTCCCATACATAATGTGGCGTCGTGTCTAGCCAACTGACCGTGAGGAACTTAACCTTGCTATACAGTAGATGCAATTCCTTAATTCAAGATACGAGTATATGCGATACCACTTATCAGTAGCATACAGTAATAGAGCCAAGTGGTGCAAGACATCCCTCTTCAAGCAAGAACTGACATATTTTCCTTTTTCAAAGAGTAAACAGAACACCTACAAGTGCTACAGATGTGTATACTGTTCTATATAATGTCCTAACAGTGTATATTGACAGTAAAGCATGAGTGCGAATACACTATATTTCTATTTCGCACATAGGTACGAGTTTTGGTGCTGTGTTGTTTATTTCGCTTAGAATACCCTATTTATGAATGTTTCAGTTGCACTATACTGTAGAGCAATACTACAAACACTCACTATCACAGTAGCATACACTGTTCAAAGACATATTTACCCCATCTGAATAACGTCTTCACTATGTTACTCTGTTTTGTAACATGCATAGCCTATCCTTGTAAGAAAATGAATTTAAACTGATAAATCAACTAATAGTAATGTTATACTAGTACCTACAGCTGTAAAATGTAATTTAGCAAAAATAAACTAATTAGGTAAAGCACCCACCATGGTCGTTTTGCCCTCACACCCAAGTCAGATGGTTTCCTTATTTTAGTACCAGTACCATATGCAATCTTAGCATTGTACATTGATGCATTACGTGTTGCTGTATAAAATACATCTACATCTACTATTATTTCAAAACAGTATATACATTGATGAATGGATACGTTGATCAAGGTTAAAATTTCCAAAACATTGACCAAAATATATTATTTGACATAGCGAACTAAATATTGTGGCTAGACATCTGAGGCATAATTTGTGCATTAGATGTTGATATGAAACCATGAACACCATCAAAATATCTGCCGAGTTTCACACTTAGTACGACATGGGCCTGGGCATCGTTTCTCAAAGCTCTTGTATCTACGACAAAACCATAAGCATTAGCGATCTGTTATACATGGCGATAGTGCACTTACGAGAGCGCTATGGTCTCATAGTGGATATGAGAGCTTCAAGAAACGACACCATGCACTATCTCACTTCTGACGTACAATTAAGGGAACAAGTTTCTGTCTTCACATCTTCCTCCAGTAAATAAACAACAAACAGTAATTTTGATTTAAACTCCATCACACATGGTTTAATACTCAACAATCTAGGAATTAGATAGGTAATACAGAGGGTGATACTCGACAGCACCACTACCTAAAGTAATATCTCCAATACTACAGCAGAGTTAGTACAGCGGTGTGTGGACGTGGAGCCTATGTGATCACACGTGTACCACAGTATGTACTTCCACATGGATACACCCCCACCCCACACACACACCACCACCACACACACACACACTGTACACAGTATGCCTGATAGTCAAATAATGTGGTCAGAAAAGTTTTGCATAATTTTCACACATTTCTTTTTGTAGAAAATGATAGAAAAAGAGACAAGAAAATATCTTTTCTCACAATTATTCTAAAACAAAGTTCTCCTCTTATGCAAATTATCAAAAGTTTAAAACATAATTTAATTACAAATTTGTAAGGCATATGTATAAATTTGTACAATATAGATATATAAATAGATTCAAAATAAAACTTTGCATATAATTATGTGATAACCCTGATTGAAGCTAGAAAGCCAAGGCAGGTGATATCTACATAGACTATATATACAGTCATTATTACTTGTTATGTTGGCGGAGCATTGCCAGCTCTCTCTATATATAATATTTATATACAAGTACATGTATAAGATAGGATAACTCTCAAGTACATGTATAAGATAGGATAACTGTCGTTTTGTGTAACAGAAGTCGCACACAAGGGCCACAATAATAGTTCCAAGCATTTAGACAGGGAATCTAACACAAGCTTTCATAATTGCTAAACATGAACACAATGTGGAAATCATTACCAGCCACAAATATTGCAGACATTACGCAGATTGTTGTAGAAATTGAAACAAAAATATCATTTACATATCAGCAGTTCGCATCAGCTGATCCATAACGTGCAAGGAAACTCAAAATAGGCTCGACTAACAACTAATGGTTGACTGCTTTCATGAAGGTAGTGTGGAAAAGTATTAATAAGCTTATAGTGTTGTCATCAGCAGTCATAACATTAATACGTTGAGTTTGCACTAATTACACAATAGTATAATTATGACTAAACATAGAAGAATATGGCAGTGAGATGGTAATGCATGGGATATTAGTTGGCTAAAGCAAAAGCTTACTACAGGCTTGCACCCCACACAAGATCAGATCTACATCTATTTATACATCACCATTCAATGCAGGTACTGGTCACGTCGCCATGGAAACATGCTATACCCAATAATTTGTTTCCCCCATCTTATACCATTTGCTTTACAACCCCTAGGCTTCGATTGCTATTAAATGTCATCAAGACTTCTCGGGAACGCCCATTGATAAAAGAATAATGTGTGTCATGATATCCAGTGTAGTTGTCAGGCATTCGGTGTCTAACTCTCGCTATGTCCGAGGCTGGATTCAATACAATGCACAAATATACATACAGTTACTGGATAGCAGTAAACAAACACGAGGACAGACACAAATTTTGGCACTAAAATTGAAAAGGAAAACGGAAAAATAAAACCCAACTTCACAGAAACATTATGCATATGTAGGTCATGATTATTGTAAGAAGTAAATGGTTTTCCGCTAAATAAATAATTTTCTGTCATAATAAGGAACTGAGTTTGCATTCCAGTCAAAACAAAAATCTCTAAATCTTGAAGCAAGGTAATATTATTACTAGATAGTTCACCACGTCACTGCAAGCCATTATCATTTCAAGGGTATCCCAGTATCTTGTCGAGAATGAGTCACTCTGTATGTATCCATTATGGGTATCACTCTCTCTATCCACTGTGGGTGTCACTCTCTCTCCACTGTGGGTGTCATTCTATCCATTGCGGCATTCAGTGTATTTGATAAGATTCCTAGATGGAACGATTCTATCGCACATGTTTCTTGCAGAATGGTTTGCCAGCTTTAACATAGAATGGAGCTCCCTCTAAACTCACTTGGCAAGTCTGAAATTAAGAAAATTACTTTAATATTTTGACTCCTTTTTGATTAAAAATGTAAACCAAGTAAGAAAAAATTATTTGCTTCACATAAAAATAGATAATCTCATTGAAGTATCTTTTCATATCAAATATATCAACGTTGGAAAGGTATTTGTATGATGTAAACACTAAATTACATATACTGGCATCAACCTGGTGGTACAGCCTGTAATAATCGCACAATTCATGCTTCATTAGATAATGAGTAATACAGCTGTACTCATAGAAAGTGGTTTTGTCTGCAGGGCCGTATCCAACTATTTTAGCACAGGGGGGCAGTTGAATGAAAATTACAAAGTGACATAGCTACGGCCCTGGGTATCCTTTCACGAAGCTCTCTTATCCACTAAGAGACCATAGCACTCTCTCTGTGTCGATAGCTAATACACTGCTAAGAGAGCATTGTGAAAGGATACCCTGATCTGTATCCACTGAAGAGTATATTGGTATCATTCTGTCAAAGCTGCCTCACGCAGACCAAGGGGAGACAACTCACAGAGCAGTTGAAGCACTCTGAGTGGAAGTTCTGGCTCATGGCTTCCACCCATCTGTCGCCGGGCTCGATGGGGAAGTTACACCCAGAGCACATGGTCTGGAACATGGTGTTCCAATCTGAAAGTAACATATATTGTGTGAATCTCAGAACATGTATCTCTACGGCTGAATTTAGACCAATTCAATAAGACTTCTGACCATCCATTATATGTCTAATATTATTCTATTTCTGTATAATTCAATTTAAAACATTTACGTTACTGCACACTAAATTGACTTCCGAACATGACCTGTCTCATTAGATTGCAATATTGACATTATTTCCTAAACGCCATGTTGAAATTCCTTACCGGCTTCACAGTATGGGTTTCCATCCTCTATGTGGAACTGATTTCCACCAATCGGCTTCTTGCACTGGAAACACAGGAAGCACTGCGGGTGGTAGCTCCTATTCAGCGCGGTGACACATTCCTGAAACACAGATGTCATGTGACACAGGGTCGACACATTCCTGAAACACAGATGTCATGTGACACAGGGTCGACACATTCCTGAAACACAGATGTCACATAACACAGAGTCGACAAATTCCTGGAGGACAAATGTCATGTGACATGGACATCGAGACGTTCCTTACAATAATGTCCAACTCACCCCGATAATGGCCGCCTTACACTTCTCACAGCGGGGCGCGAAGTGCGTCTCGTAGTCCCGCTCACAGTAGAGGCGTCCACCTTCCTCCACAAAGCCGATGTCGATCAGCTTGACCCCACACTGTGGGTTGGCACATGTGAAGTGGTCCGGGCACCACGTCTTACTCAGCGCCACCACAAACGGACCTCTGTAGAAGACCAAAATAACACATCATTAAATATACTTAACTGACCATTACAGACCTCAATATTTCTCCATAAAATTATGTTTTCAAGTATCTCTGATTACTTGGAATGATCTATCCTCACACCCCAGAGGTACTTATTCCGCTCACTCTTCATGTCGTACACTCTGGCACACATCTAGGGGGAAAACCTAGCGCAAACAGCCAACCAATGAAATAGTTGTTATCATCGTTCTATTTATAGCTCCTATAGACTGTTTGCACAGGTTTCTCTCTAGAAGTGTGCCAGGGTGTATGGCATGAAGAGTGAGTGGAATAAGTACCCCTGGGGTGTGAGGATGGCAATGATCAAGCAACTGAGTTCTCATTGTATTTCAGCTTCAGTCAGAAAGTAGAATCACTGATGACAGCAGGGTTATCTCCCATGATGTGGCCTATGATAGGCATGTTTCACCATGTCTTCTATTGGTGGACAGTTTTTGAATGAATTGAGGTGTCACCTAATGTTTATATCTCACCTGATGGTGTTCATATATCACCTGATTGTGTTCATATCTCACCTGATGTTGTTCCTATCTCACATCACCTAATGATGTTATATTTCACCTGATGGTGTTCATATATCATCTGATGGTATTTACATCTCACCTGATGGGTGTTCATATCTCACATCACCTGATGTTCATATCTTACCTAATGGTGTTCCTTTTTCACATCACCTAATGTGTATATCTCACCTGATGGTGTTTATATCTCACTTGATCGTGTTCCTATCTCACATCACCTGGTGTTCATATCTCACCTGATGGTGTTCCTTTTTCACATCACCTAATGTTTATATCTCACCTGATGTTGTTTATATCTCACTTGATGGTGTTCCTATCTCACATCACCTGATGTTCATATCTTACCTGATGGTGTTCCTTTTTCACATCACCTAATGATGTTTATATCTCACCTAATGATGTTTATATCTCCTCTGACTTTGTTTATATCTCCTCTGACTTTGTTTATATCTCACCTGATGGTGTTTATCTCACCTGTTGGTATTCATATATCACCTGATGGTGTTTATATCTCACCTGATGGGTGTTCATATCTCACATCACCTGATGTTCATATCTCACCTGATGGTGTTTCCGCACTGGGCACACTGAGCTACTCGTGGGATGTCTGCTCCAGTAGCTCCTTGCTGTCTGACCACGGCGTCGCCCTTCTTTCCTCTCAGTGGGCCCTTGCTGGTCCCCTGGGGCTTAGGTGCAGACGGCTTGAACCCTGACCCCATAGGAGTCCCCATTTGAGGGGCAGGGGGTGCGACAGCAGGACCCGAGGGTGCCCACGGTGCAGAGATGGGTGCAGCTGCTACTGGGGCATGGACAGGCTTGGGTGGCGCCCAGGTTGAAGGCTTAGCTGAAACATATTAGGTGCTATATGAATACACCTATTATTATTATTGTTATTATTAGTATAATATATGTTATTGTTAAACAAAAGTTTAATATGCATCACATCATATCATCATCAATTACTTTAATATAAAAGAAAAATCTAATTAAAATTCAAACAAAATTCAAAAAAATAAACATGAACCATGCTCTCCTGACAGCCATAACAACAGTCTGTGTTATACGCTGTCACACTATGAGGATTTTTGTGTGTTCAGCATTATACAGAATTTGAATGGTTCAAATGGTGTAGGTGCAAAACGGCAACATCCAAAATGGCACACAATATTCAATTTAGAAGCTATCAATTAACGATTGATATCATCTAAATTCCAAATTTATCTCCTTAAAATACAAGTCAAGGTACCGTTTCCTACCAATCGATTTCGTACCATTTTTGGCAATTCAATATTCATTTTTCGTCAATATCGTGATCCGTTTTGGATGTTGCCGTTTTGCGCCTGCACCCATCAGCTAATAATAATATGAACCAATCAAATTCCTTATAATGTTCAACATGCGAAACCCCTCATAGTTTGACAGTGTATAAAACAGACTGTTGTGTTCTTGCTGTCAGGAGAGCATGGTGAGCCTTCTTCCAGTTGGATTTAACTACAGGGCATCTGCAGTTGCGCCAGCAGGAAACAGGGGTTCGTTCGTTCAAGGTCCAATATATTTGAATACACAATACAATACGCTACTTATCTTAGCTGGATGGGTTGTAGGAAATATTAACACGGAAACCAGTCTGCGCATACGTTCAGTGCATTCGCTTCATGGTTTGGGTTTTCATACAAAACACTATGGCCCATATTATCGAACGCGGTCTGGACCAGGTTTAGCCCTAAAACACGAGTTTAACCTTATAACGGTATTATGGAAAGCAGTTTACTTGAAAAGAGTCTGGACCTGGTTTAGATATGGCTAATTTCTATACTATAATTTTTGCTAAACCAAGAGGCTGGGATTCCGTAAACCAAGACTAACTTTAATCCAGGTCTACTCTAAACCGCGTTAGATAATATGGGCCTAAGATCTCCAGACCCATATTGAAAAGTATGAATACGTATTGCTACACGTGCTGGCTGAACGGCTTCTGTAGCAATACATGTGCATATGTATTCATATGTATTCTATCTTGAACGCACCTCAGGTTAAAAGGAATAATTTAATTTTAGAGTTACCTCCTCCTCCAGCTTGCCCAGGCGTGATACCTCCACCACTATCAACAGAAACAACGGCCGCAATTAGCACACATGTTCACAAGTACATGGTATTGTCAAATGCTATCAGATAAAGTGCATACGGTACATGTATTTAGGGTGCATGTAAGTAAAAGGTTATAGACAGAATGACATATTTTCTACAGTTACATGTAAGTCATAGACAGAATTATATATTTTCTACAATATTACATTATATTCTACAACTACGTCTATTTTCTATAATTAGTAATTAGAAAGGAAAAATATATGTATATAATTAGTAATTGAATAAATTGAATAAACATATTTGAGTTTAATATTAGCATGCCATGCACTGCACAAGAACAAATCCATTAAAAATAAATTACATGATAGAGGTACATAATCCAAACCTAATTTCCTTAATATTAATAAGGCAGTTCTACATTTAACTGACGGTTCCTTGACATCAATAGTTACATGTCGCCAAATGTTGAAATGAAAGCATGAGAGAGCTGTCTGGTTTCAGTAGGCTACAACTTGTAGACAGTCACAAGATTGGACAGTTTCTGCTGGGTTATCTCCCTTTACCTCTGCAGCTGATCTTGCAGCATTCTGAGAGAGCGTGACTGAGCAGGCGCAAAGCTATCCTCTTTTTCTGTTTGATTCTCACGTTCTTTGACCAACTTAAATGTTTCTGATGGGTAATAAACACGCTTGTCTTGCTCGGAACTACTAAAGTTGGGGGAGGGGTTATTTCTGTTAGAGCTCGTTGACCCTGGAATCTGTTGTTCAGGCCTGAAACAGGACACACGCACATGCAGGACATGCAGGCAGGACAAACTCTACGCTTGAGGACATCTTGTTATACACATATATAACAATGTCTCAAAACATCCAAATCATGTTCAATTGGCAATGCTGAAAATTGAAATGGTGATTCATATTTTACTACTGGAAAATTATACCAAGATCTTTTTACAATTACAACTCAAGAAAGATCATCAAGATATTTCTACTAAATTGAAGAATAAACAGTTAAATCAGTGTAGCAATACTAATGTATACATATCAGCTATACTAATGTATACACAATATTGCAAACATAGATAAATATTGGTATAATACTAAAGACATGCAAATGAGTTGTGCATATTATGTGAATACATTTAAGTGGGTGCTATAACACAGACCAATACTCAATGCCAACAGTATTTGCAATTCTTCTAGTTATTGACACGTGTCCTATTTAAAATGTCAACTCCAGCATAATCACGAGCAACCTTCGTCACATAGTACATATGCAGGATTCACCCAATAGAAGCATTTCTTACAAACCAGTCTATCAGTAGTAATCTAAATTTCATCTATCTAGCATTTTCTCAAAACATTTGCTCCTATAAGCGTAACATCAAACTACATATTTAATTATTGAATGACATTTGGCATGTAACACGGCACACGGTTGGCGCACGTGATTGGCACACATGGTTTGCACACGGCACTAGGTGTACCTGCGCCACGGCTGTATGGGTTCTGTCCCCCAATCATTGGCTGAAATACAAGTATGACAGAAGTGTCAGTTCCGCTCTCCACATCAGCAAGTTACAACATGGAATATTTACAATGTATAGTTGTCAAACACCAGTGTAGTCTCGTCAAATCAATGACAATGATTTGGTGGCATCTCGGGACCAATGGACTAATTTACACATATTCCACTTTTAATAAAACCCCACTTATTCTTCACGGAGACATACATGTATCACTAAGATTGTGCGTTTGACAAATATACATTGAAAACAGTTATCCCTAGGGGACAGTTTCAATAAATCAAATTTGATGTGAATCAAACTGAAATATTGTCACTGTGAGGAAGTCGTAGATTACCCTGGGCCATCTTTGAGCAAGAATTTTGACTGTCCTTCGAGTTCGTGCTCCACATTAGTGTCTGAGTACAGACCAATAGGGTTGTTGTAGCGCTGCGACATTATGGCCTTGACCTTGCCTTGACCTTGGGAAGGTGATGATGCACTGGGTGCCTGTCCAAAGGCTGAAGGGGGCTCTGAAAGGTTTGGCTAGATGAGAACACGGGGTGATGATAGGGTTCTAACATATGAATCTATGGTGGCTAAATGAATCAATGAAATCTACATGTAATTGTATCATAATATAGGGAATGATCATACAATGTACAATATACAATGGAAACATGTATGTAGAATGATGGAAAGGAAATCATGCTATTGTGATGATTCTAGTCTGGTGATGTAGAGAAGTTGAGTTCTCATACTGAGACCGCAAATATTTAAGACATTTAAGCCCAATCGCTAAACCTAACCCTACCCCATTGGCTAAAAAACCACCTATTAATTAAAGAAATATTTTCAAGCCTCTGGGCTTTATTTCATCAATAAATTTGTTCAAGAAAATACAGGCATTTACATCATGAATTTGCTCTTTTTACTTTCTTTATCATCAATGTACGTAAAATAAAATTAAAATTAAATGAAGTGTCATAAAATAATGTCAATCAGACCTACAGTATGTTACAAAGCGGTGTGGTCAATGCCATATTTCTCACAGAATAAAATGTAATTAATTAGCTGATATTCTCACTTAACATATCCAGCTTCAATATTTTTCCAAATCTGGATGTGACCACAAAATATTTTGTTTTTCATGCTAGCAAGTTATCTCCCCTGAGCTGAGAAACGGTTCTATATCACACCTTGTCCAGTGTCCATGAGTCCCTTCAGAAATTTGAAGGATCGAGACTGGTTCTGTGCGGGGTCAGGCGCACCCTCGCGCTCCGTGTACTTCTGTGCTGACTGCAGGTAGTCAGGGCTGTGTCCTGATTGGCTGTTAGTACGACAGAGAGGAAAACGGTTCAAACAAACTCACAAATGGATGCAATGTACAAATGGTTAATATCGAAGTCAGATGGCATGCACACAGACAATACAAGGGGTGCAAAAGTACCACAATTATCAGTGAAATATTAAGTGAAATCCATGTGGATCTGATGAAAATTTATTCATTTCACTTCTTATTTGGACCACAGATTTATATATGTTATACAGATAACTTCCTTCTTGCATATTATTCAAATATTTACATTTTGGCCTTCAAACAAAATTGATGAAATAATGTCTCTGTATTAACAAGTCCATCAATGTAGTAATATCCACTGCTTGCCACTTGGACAATACTCGGTTGATATATCACCTCTCTCTGTACAGACATTGCCTGATAGATTCATGCTTGGTAAACAGTGTTATTCAGCTATGGTACACATATCAATAGATCATTAATTCCAGTACTGAAACCTGCACATTATCTACTTCAGCCTGTGAGTATTCTGTCCTAGGCTCTACTGGTAGTACGTTCTAGGCGAGGTAGTACGTTCTAGGCGAGGTAGTATGTTCTAGGCGAGGTAGTACGCTAGGCGAGGTAGTACGTTCTAGGCGAGGTAGTACGTTAGGCGAGGTAGTACATTCTAGGCGAGGTAGTACGTTAAGCCATGCCAGATAGCTGCATCATGGGCACCACGACAAGCGGTTCAGTAAGCAAAGCAATAATATTAATTTACACAATTTGTAAATGTGTCGCGACATACGCTTAATGGTACTGTTTAGAAAAGTGAAATTTACTAAGAACTAACCAAGATGCATTTACACACACACACACACATACATGCACACACACTACATATTGTCATGTTCTATTGGTTAGTGGATATACCACAACAACAGGCAGAGACTTTATACAAGATGTATGTACATATGACATATACATGATTGCAATATGGAACTGTTGAATTGAAGTGAAACTTGTAAAGTTATACAAAAGAAATATTTCTTTAGCAATCAATTCCAAATCGTGAACATTATTTTTTCTGAATTAATTAGCAATAAAAAATGAGATATTTAAAAAATAATATCTATAAATATAAATTTTCATGGCCGATATTATTGTTGATAGATGTCTATCTCATATGTACATCCACCCAGCATGCAGACGTCTAGACGTGCGTCTAGACATCAGTCTCACCCAGGGCCAGACCCAGGGCCGGAGATGTTCATGTGTTGTGTCTGCTGGGACAGACTGTTGACCGCCGGGCTGCCGAAGCTGGACACTGGTGCCGGAGGCGGGGGAGGAGGAGCGGACGAGGGGGATCCAAATGGTTTTGGAGCTGCATTGAAGTTCTGAAACACAGGACAGTGACAATGAATACCAGAATATGCCTACAGGATGAATATCTGGAAACCCCATGTCTGTATATTGATAGCCACAATAAAAGAGAATATAGAATTAGGGACAAATTCTAATATTCAGGGCAGGAATTGAAATTTTACTTCAGTCCCTGATATTACAAAACATTTTGAGTAAAATGTTATCCTCAAACTCAAATCGGGATTCTTTATAATATTAGTTGAGCATGAAATTGTACTGAAGAAAGGTTCCTAATCTGTGGACCAGGTTGCTATAGACATACACTCTGTGGTGAATGCCATCTCTATCTGCCTCATGCTGTGCTGGGTCTTAAACATAAATTCCTGTCAAAATCCACAAGCATGATCGCTTCTGTACAAATGATTAATGTTAACCTCAGGATATGATTATTAAACTATTAATAGACAAGTATTCCATCTTGCAACCCAAAAAGCAAACTAATAAATCTCCTTTACATCGCAGCAAGTTAAGAATGTATCCCCTGTATCCCCCACAGCAGGCTAATACTGTACAAATGTGTCCAGAAATAGGTCTTCATGATGAGAGGATGTGGCCTTCAGATATCCTGATGACCTTCACCTTCAGAAGTATGGAGAAATAAGTAGCTGACATAGCAGAACAGTACTGTGTTCCATAACCTGGTAAATGTTGAGAGTTTGCCAGGTCTATGGACAAGACCTAATGATAACACTGCATCAGCAAATACAGGAACAACCATTAGCAGCCAAATAATTAAGGAACCAAATGCAGACCTCGATATCCATATTTCAACAAATGTAAAAAGTATACTGACACACCTGTCATCTTGGCTGATAAATTCGACAACTTTATAGAAAACCATCCCACTGAGTTGACTGCAAGAGATAGTGGTATCTACCGGCGTGTATATACTGTAAAACGGTTTTATTTAGCGGCTCGCAATTTTCACGATTTTGCAAAATTTAAGAGAAAAAACATATTCACGA
>JAUTBQ010160424.1:0-12784 GCA_032361185.1 Lepetodrilus ovalis | reverse complement strand
ACGAAAATCTGACGAGACAAGACTTACCGAATACATACACCCATAAGTGTACTAAATTGATAATTACTTCCATTTAATGAGTTGAAAAATTGCTAAAATATTGGGCAATTAAATGTTTTAAAAGTTTGCGTATCTGAGGGTCATATTCTAGAAACGTCCTTACGATCGTACGACAATCTTGAAGATTCATATAGTATGGCTACGAACGTGTCTTAAGCGAAGAATGTGTTGATAATAGTCTCCCTGGTGCCTATTATATGTCTGTGTGTAACTGCAGTTAAACAACTATTTGTTTCTTATGCAAATGTTCTGACCAGACTATACAGCAATACCAATACACAAACGTAACTAATACAGATTCGATTCTACACACCGGTCGTAATGTTTGCATTAATATCATGCTCGCATTATTTTCATGAGTTACCGTATCTTTTCTTGTAGGCCATGGAGAAACACGTAATCATCGTCACTCAGATTACACAAGCATCCCTACTGCATACAAAGCAAGTAAATGTTTTTGTTTTTTTTTAAATCGATGTCCTAAGCATTCCAATTCCCCTATTACACATACATCCTCGGTCACTCGTGAGGCTAAAGGGAACAGAGAAGGGGGTGATGTAAGATTTCTCCAGCCGATGCGAGACTATATATCGCGTTGCCATTCCTCGTTTATCCTCCTTGCAACAGCTAGTTCTCTGTTCTGTTAAGATTTACTGCATTTTGATCGCTGATGCACAGTTTTACGTCTTTCGGCAGGAAATGTATCAAAGACTGTGAAGTAGTCGTATGGAGGATACCATGTCATTAATTCTGTGCTGGTGGAGATGCGTCGGTGTTCTATCACTCTTAAAACAGCATTCTTTTTCTTTTTAATGCTTTATTTTTTTTTTCAGGACGAGCGCTATGGTATTGCATGGTTTGCAAACATCTACTTTCGTTGTAAAACCGGAAAACGAACAGGAATCATTGGATGCAACTAATTGTCCAATTTTGTACCAATGTAAACTGATATTGCCTTCCACCGACGTTGCACAATTCTGTCCATATTTCACTGAGACCATGTTGGAGTTAGTATAGTTATTTGAACTGGTTTCAGCTTTAACAATGTTATTGAGTTTTCCGATGATCCTGTTGTTTCGATTACCTGTCAGATTTTTATAGAAACAAAGTGAGTGATTATGGAGTTTAACGTCGCTGCAGGAATCTTTCACCCATTTGCGACGATTAAATATTTAACTATTGAACTATATTGGATTAAAAATGATTAAGCACGAAAAGCATGCCCCAAAAAAGTGTAGTTAAAATTAAGCATAATTATTATGTCATAGCTAGAAAGATGGTTAAAACTATGTATATACAATATGAAGTTTACAAGTAATTTAAAATCTTCCATAAAGGCCAATTGCTTTTAGAAAAGATAATATTTGATGACCAGGGACCTGAGTAAATAAATGTCTAAGGTTTGGCGATGAATAAAACCTTGGACGTTGGTCGGAAAAGTCCTCACAATCAAGCAAAATATGCTTGACCGTGATGTCCTCGTCACAACCAACACACCGAGGCCTATCATCGCCAATGATATGACTGTATATATCATTCACAGGAAAACAACGTGTCGAAGATGCTGTTACGGATCTCTCCAAGATCTTGGTAGGACACGTGTCAATCGGGTGTTATGGAGATTTCCTATGCAGGACACCCAATTTTCTGACGTCGCCCGGTTGATATATCTGGGTGTCCTGACCAGGGATCCTTCAGGACACCCTAAAGTATGCACCCTGTGTTCTACTAGGATTCTGGCTGTGATTAAAATGCGCCCCGTAAAACATGACGGGGCATCTTTAAACAAATCACGTGTTATCGACACATAGTAGAGATGTATGCATGTGAAGTGTTATCACACACGGTTAATGGTATTACCGAAACCTGTCCGTTAATGACTTTAAACGGCCTATGAGTGAGTATGATCACTTAATCGCGTCCCTCGTGAGCTTTTTGTGAAACATTATCGACGTGGGTGGTTAGAATGCCTATTCATCTCACAAGCAGTATAACTACGGGTTCGACGCACATCCAATCCACAGGGGCATCGTATGGCGACAGAGTATCAGATTTTCCGATCAACATAACAAGCAAGTAAATGTGATTACTTCTGGTCATCGCTTTAAACAATTTGACATTAATATCAGCAATAAATGTGATGCCACTGTGGAAACAAAATATATTACAGAATAGCTTTTCAAAGAACGGGCGTGTCATAGTAATATCAGTGGATTCGATTCAAGTAAAGTTCGATTCAAAACAATTAGGTATCCGGTTCCATGATCCCAATACAATCCAACCAGGTTTCTGCCAGGACACCCCATGTGAAAGTGTCCTGGCAAGATACTGGTGGAATATTTGTTAGGATTCTCGAACAGTACTGCAGTACAGGTAAAGTTTGAGGATTCTTTTTGTGTATGATTTCTTTCTTCTTTTTTTTGGAGGGGTGCATGTGCACGACGTGGGTGTAGTGTGTGGTTTTATTTCTTTTTGCGGGTGGGTGCAATTTTTGACTTACGACTCATCTGCGCATGTGCACGACGTGGGTGTACACCTACATGAACATGCGATAAGTAATCGGTCAAGTGGAGACTGACAGAAGTTGTCATATATAAACGCTTGACGAGGGAGATGCAGATGAACACACAAATACATGTATTATCACTTGACAATATACCACATAAAAATCGTCATTAAAACAGACATATTACTCAACGTTCAGTCAGAAAAATACCGACATCAGCACCCGTTGTTCCACTTTGCTGGTATGAGTATAGCACCCGTGGGACGTTTCGCCGTTTTAGCTCCGGGAGAGCATTTCTATTGGCACGTGTTCGAATCCGTCGGTATCCGCCCGGAACATTAGTACGGAGGCAATCAATTTCGACAAATGCTGCCACACCTCCAAAATATACAGCCGAGAAGGAACCCACGGGTATTTAACGCAATTGGTATTAATTATATGGTATGATGTGTGTAATACATAATACATGAGTCATACCATGTGTTATACACCATACACGACTATATATATATATATATATATGTACACTAAGCGTTACAGGTTTAATAAATGTTCACCCGGATGCAATTGCAGTTTGTCCTTACATTGTAAACGTGTGTTGTGAAAGAATGTTTCCGAAACAGTATTATTCTAGCTCTATCATTATATATAGTAAATATACTCAACAAATAAAATTAAGGGTCATATGGCCAATAGCCTTTTGGGACATTTAAAGTTAGTTTTAGATTTTGTTAACAAACTAATACACAATCTGAAACGTCAGGTACTCTTCAAGAACTTGCATTGGAATAAGAATTACACTAGTGACTAGATTCCTCAATCGGAGTTCCGAAAGTTGGCAGGAAGCTTTCTCAAAACATAGCATCCCGATCTTAATTTGTTTTGTTGAGTATGTAATATAAAACGAAGTCTTACCCGAATAGTACTCTTCTGAAACAACCTGGCAAACTCCCCATTTCTAACTATTTTGATCATATCTTTGGCAGAATCATGAGCAGCAAGTAGCTCGGCAGCAGTGATGGTGCGGTGTAAACGCTGAAAGAGAATACATCAGAACAACTATAAATATTAGCATGATATGTCGAAATCAGGTGTGTCTACGCAAAATTGGTTTAAAATGTCCTCAAGGCGAAAGGACATTTTTTTTTATTTCTTTCTATTTAATTTTAAGAAAGTTCTAACTTTATGGATAATTTTCAAAATTGCTGCAAAATGGCCACAAGGCAAAAGGAATTTTCTTTATTTCTTTTTATTTAATTTTAAGATATTTCTAACTTTATGGATAATAAGCATTATGCTAGAATGTATTAAACTAGTTTAATAATTGCTATCATTCATTCAACATGTGGAATTGTCCACGCACACCTTACGGGCTGTTACCTATAGGACATCATAGTTTTCACATTAGCATGCGGTTTATCCGTGGACAATTTATTTATGTATGTACTTATATTGGTTGGCCCATATTGGTTTGCTAATACAACTGGTGGCACGTGGTGGAAGTTATGCATGGTGGAACAGTCTGAAAAACGTTGGTGTCACTAGTTGCTTTATATTGGCAATTAAATGTAATAGACATTTCCACTGTTTATCGTGTAGGAACTTGACCCCCGCTATGGTGAGATGGCAATACGATTGTAACTAATTTCCATGGATATGATGTCTTAAATGTCCCCTCTTTCGTGATTTAGTCAATTATATTGTAATACATTTTCTGGTGATTTTGACGTATTTATTTACTTATTATATGACGATAGTTATAGATGAGCCATTCGCAACTGTTCTGTAGAGATGGCTATGATTTACGATAGGGTCGTAATGGTAGTCTGGGCGTAAACCCTGGAATACGTAACGACTAACGCCTGAACTACGGTACTACGGATTCGCGAAATGCAGGATTCCACCAAACTGATAATACTGACAAGCGTTTTACGAAAGGGTCGTACATACAGTCCGGGCGTAAATAGACCTTTGCCTCACGCCCACCTATAGTAAACGCTATGGCGTAAGCCCTGATTTAGGCACGGACTACAGTACTACGTTTCATGAAACACAGCCCTGACGTGCCCAGATGCACTGTTGTCACGTGTTCGACCCTTATGACCGGAAATACTGAGCTGAACATGCGTGATAAACTATTCCCAGTGCGGTACGGTGTTAAATCAGAGAGAGGATTGAAGAGGACAACTCGCATGTCCGTTGGCGCACAGGAACACACGCGGCGTGGTGACATTACCATATAATCAACGCCTTATTTACAATGCATGTAGTGTTCCCCCTGCACGACATAGTGTATGTGTGTATACGTACAGCAATCCGTCATTTAAAGGATGCTGGTGGGGTTTGTTTCTATATAACGCTGCACGACAATGGCTATTTGAGTGCACACTGATCCTTTAACGTGGGTGTAGAGTACTTAATGTACTGCACTATTGATGGACAATTCCATGTTGGAAACATTACATTCTGAAACACAGCATTGCATTGTGTTTTTATTAGTATCGGTAAAGCGGTCCTGATAATGGATGTTGTAGCTGCTATTAAAATTCAAGCATTAAGAACAAAACCTTGCTGAAGCCCAATGTTGGCCAATGCTATGTGAGACAACCAGTCAGAGGAGGAGTATTAGCATTGGTAAAAGCTGTTCTGTCTACAATGAGTAGCAGAGATGTGAACAAAACAACTCGACGTCGAGGGATCCGAAGAGAAGCCTGTTATTTGCATTGCAACTATTTCATCCTCTTGTACACCAAAGCATTGGCATGATTGCTATAGCTTTTCAGAACAGGAGAGAATCTATATTCACTCAGGCCGAGAACTTCGGCAGATGGAGTACTGATGTGTAAATTGTGGCAGGTATTCACGTCTTAGAAGTACACATCTGCGAGCATTAAAGAGTTTGTTTCATCTTTATTAAATATAGAAATATGAAGAAGTGTCTTCTATCAGTACTAGCAAAATCACTATTAGAAAGAAAGAAAAGAAAGAAATGTTCCGTATGCTTGAGGAAATATATGTTTTGATGGTCACACACGATGCTATTAAACAGGTAAAACTGTATTTATATGGCTCTAATTAATATACTCTAAAGTTATATCCCGTAGGTGTCAATACGCCTATTAATAAGATGGAGAGATGGACAGTAACACTTAAGTGTGTTTATACATCAAGCAGCAAGAGATATATCACTTTTTGTTTCATCCTCTTAGATGCTCCTATTGGTCTTGGCCTGAGGGGTCATCCCATTTGCTGTCGATTAAGTGTAGGACTCGGGTTCGAATCCCAGAATGGGCATGGTCTTGTTTACATGTGTACCACGCATAGCAACAAAAGTTATACGTCCTGCTAGCTGTGCGCGCCAGGACACCTAACGTGGATGCTCTAATATACGCCAGGACACCCGAGCTGAAGGTGTCCTGCAAGGATCCTGTTAGGATCTTGGCACAGGACACTTTTTTTTTGTGGCTGTGACCGTTCGTTACTATGTAAGTTCAACACGGCAGTACGTTTAGAATGCACGCTGCCAACGCAACAGTTTCAAAACGGGTTTTAAAAAAACGACGTCATGACATGAGAAGTATTTTCTTGCAGTACTCGTTCAAATACCTCTTAAAGACATCGTTAAATGAAAATACCGTTTTCCCACCCAGAGTCTTTTCGTCACATTAAAGAAATGCATTGTCAACTAGTAAGATTCCCTGATGGACACCCTTGTCTTAAGGGTAATTGAAGGATCCTCCTCTAGAGTGAGTTATCGAGAGAAGATGCCATTGCGGGCTATATGACTGCCGAAGCAGGGTCTTGTTTATGGAGACCTAAATTGATTCTGAATTCACGGTAGATATATTCTACGATCCTTATTGAACGCTGACTTAGTGCGAGTATTAAGAATGCAAGGGATGTTTGGACCGAAATTGCTAGATGTGTAATATCGATGTATTATCCGTGTTCCTTTGACCAGTATGTAGTTAACTCACATCAAGACCAGCCTCTGTTGTTTGCTAAATGTTAGAAAAGTATTCATAAATGTTAATTTTGTAACGGCCTGATCTGAAGCATCCTCGAAATGCAGACCATTATACCTATTTAACATATCTCAAAAGGATGTCTAAGTAGGCATACTGGTCTGTGTTTCGAGGATCCTACTACACGTTTACACCTGTGTAATATTATATATTATTTGATTGTCAAAATTGTTTTATGAATTTGGGGGTTCAAATATCATTAATATGGTTTTGTCATTTAATAAAAAAAACCATATCATAGAGTTAATGTTCATTTCAGTATTAATTCGCTGATATAAAGTATTTTTCAATTTAAATGTATCCCTTCTGCAGGCAACCGGAAATGCGCTAAAGAGCAGTGTCTGTGCCTAATCCAGCAGGGAGAGGGTTACGGCAGTAGTACACCTGCGACACCCGTAATACGAAGTGTTACAGTAAACCTGCACGCATCGGATGGTACTGACAAACCAAGGATATGTGTGGTTCGAAAATGCCATCGATATCATATGAAAAGTCAGATAGCAGTCATTGCGAATAGGGGTGGATTTGGCGCATTATAAGTGGCCTGTTATAATTATTATTATTATTATTATTATTATTATTATTATAAGGAAATGGACACATTATTAGTCTGGTCTATGGATCAGTGTCACCTCGTTTTCCTTCTCAACCTCCTGGACCTGTATTCTCGAAACTTCGTAAGTCCTAAGAAGTTCGTAAGTACTAAGAATTTGCCAAACTGGTTTTCTTCTAATGTTAATATGTGAAGAGACCTTTTCTCACTAAGAAGTTCGCAAGTTAAGAAGTTTCGAGAATACGGCCCCTGGTGATTATACAACCTACGATGTCGCCCCAAATGCAGACGTTAAACACTAACGACATCGATGCGATGGACGTTAACTCACCTGGCTAAAGAAAAGCATGTGCGAACTCTTCCACTGACTGTCACCAGGTGTCGCTCTCAACTTTGGCACCACCCACTTGTATACAGCGTGCTCCACCAGACACACGATAACCCCGATCACAATGCCCACTACCATCATCACGAAGAGTCCCGCGTGATGTTGCACCTCCAAACGAGACTCTTCCTGCGTGATGCGCTGTTTGAAACACTGGGCGTCCGCGAAATGAACGTCTATGAGGTCATCGATATATCCGCTCTGATGGTACTCCATGATTTTCCGGGATAGTGCCACCTGTTGGAGAAATATGTCAAGGAATTAATTAATATATTTCTTTTCTAAATTTTAATCTCCATGTTATTGTTACATTTTTTTTTAAACGAATTATTAACAATATTAGTTCATTTATTGTGAAAGATAACTAGTGTGTTAAATTCTATGAAATTGTCTTCAAGTGTTACCAACGGTCTGATCTAACCAGGGTGGCGATTCTCTGAAAGGTCAAGGTCAGACGGCCATACTTTATTCTAATAGGAATTGACGTCGATTTATGTCAGATTTACCGGAATAACCAGTTCGTGAAACGCAAGTTAGAAACTTTCCTACGAAACACGCACTCCAAATACACGAGTCTTGTTCCGAACATAGATTATAAGGGACTTATAATCTATGTTCCGAGTAATTCTCGTATATTTATTTTAAAAAAAAAACAATTACAAAAATAATTGGGGTTTAGTGCCGTTTTCAAGATTGGTTCATTTATATGTCAGCTTAGGGCAGGAATAAACTGTCTGCTTAAGGCAGGAATAAACCCGCAACATCCGTAGCCCTGAATGTTTCAGTAAACCTGCGAGCACCGGCTGCTACTGACAGGCCAAGTATGCGCTAAGCCTACGGTATCGCTGGCAAACTAATGCAACATCAGTGTAGCAAACAAGCTAGACGATTTGTATTCGATATTCGATAAATTTGCAAACCAACATGATAACAGAAATATAATTCGATGATTTCGTAAATTATTTCAACAGTTCAGCAATCGGTATGAGATGATTTGCAATCCCAGCATAGCGCGTGCGCAGTAGCACTGGTTATGAGCTCCGGAAATAGAATGGACCTGCTCGCTTGAATTGTTTCTAGTAAAATATTCACACTTTATACGAATGTCATTGGGGCATCGTAGCCAGAAATGTTATTTAATGACAGTGATCGTTTTTATCCGTCCCATAGTGCAGCTGTTACGAATACTAAACAACTGTAATCGTTCCGTAAAACTTTCAGCTGTTTGACTCGAAATTTGTCCTGGATCGTATATCAACGACAAACGTTGACAATTATACACCGAGTGTCAGATAGCAAACGTGTCGGATTACAGTTAATACGATCGTTATATCAATTGTAATTAAACCCTATATACAAATATGATGTTTAATGAAGCAATACTACTTTCTATTCTCCAAGCGAAGGAGTAAATGCCATTTGTATTAGCTTCCTGAAACCTTGTTGTGCGCATGCACATTCACCAACGGACGCGTTTTGTCGTTTTTAATCGCTAAATGTTGAAATAGTTTGCGAACTCATCTAACTATATTGCTGTTTTTCATGTTGGTCTACAAACTCACCAAACACCGAATACAAATTATCTCGTATGATTGCTACACTGATATTTCATTGGTAGGCCTGTGATTATAGTCGTAACTACGACTTATATCTTGTGAAATAGTCTACTCAAAAATACGATATTCTCCTTTGTTACGCATTCATCATGTTCATGCTAGTAATAAAGTATGCCACCCTACTGTGGGATGATAATAACAAGCGATAGACTGGTTAATCGTGTTTCGATTCGCATCTAAAGCTTGAATAATTTATTTTGGTTTCAGACGTAGTTTGTCTGGGAATTTTCGTGTAGGTGTTTTGTGAATCTTCCCACTTCATGTAATGATACGTCGCGATGTAGACCTATACAACACCTTACTAACTTGAAGATTTACACAAAACATTTCTCGTGAATTGTGAATTATCTTGGAAAGAGCTCACGGAAATCGATTGGCCGTTGATCAAGTGGAAATTATTTCGGAAAATTGTTTTTCGAGTGTCTCTGTCAATGAATCTTCACGGGTATTTTTTTGGTTGTGTTATACAGTCTCCTGACACTGTTATAGCCTTGTGCACATGTAGAGCCAGTGATCTGAATACAATGGTATTACTACTAGATATATGGTAAAACATTCCGGAAACAAACACAAATATACAACATGACGTTTCAGAAACATAGATATGACTATATAAAATCATACACAACGGTTCTTAATGACCACTTGCCATATTCCACTGGGTATTAGTGTCGCGTTGTCTTTATAACTATTATAACAAATAATACGATCAGACATATTATGTATAAAACGTTCCTTGTGCATGTCCTTTTTCTATTGGACGTCACATTACTGACACGTTGTCTGTGTAAATTATGACTGTTTTGTGACACGTTACGACATTAGGTCTGTAAGCGAAAATGGAATTACATATTATATAATAGTGCATTGCAATGTATTCCCATTATATTTATTACATGAATTAATACAATACCTTGAGAGGAGATCCCTGAGGAAGCGCTATTCCGTATCTGTCATCCCCAAAAATTTGCGATATCAGTTTCAGTTCACAGTTTGGGGCTAGATGGGCCCTTGCATAGTCTAGTATAGGGTAATCTCCTAAGTAGGCATCCAACTCGCCCCCACTGAAACAGGGTACAATAATAATAATAATAATAATAATATTAATAATAATAATAATAATAATAGTACTACTACTACTAATAATAATTACTAACTAATAATAATAACAATAATAAAGGTGATGATGATGATAATAATAATAATAATAATAATAACAACAACTAATAAATAATAAATAATAATAATAACAATAATAATGTTGATGATAATAATAATAATATTAATAATATTTTTTATAATAATAATACTAGTAATACTAATAATAAATATAAAAATAATGGTAATACTAATACAAATAATAGTAATAATAAGTGTAATAGTTATAATATTGTTAATAATACTAGTAATAATAATCATAATAATAATAATAATAATAATAATAAAAATAAAAATAATGGTAATACTAATTAAAATATAATAATAATAATTGTAATAGTAATAATAATGGTAATAGTAATAATAAAAGTTATATTTTTTTTATAAATTATGATGATAATTGGCATTGCAATAATAATAGCAATAGTCATGCGGTGGTGACACATTGTCCAGTGCAATGCACGGTGACCACTCAGTTTGAAGTTAAGCATGATCTTAGATTCTAGCTCGGCCAATATGTGTAGATTCGCTCCTGCCCTACAACACTGAGTCACAGGAATGAATAATTGTGCATTCATTTCACCTTCTCAATTCCATTGGGATGATAAAATACATACTGTCATTTCAGGGGCTAGAAGGTTAACATTCACAAATTACAGTTGGATGAACTGTAGCGGTATGTGCGTCCTCCGAGAACTTTGCTGAAGAGTGCTACACAATTGCATAAGCTAGACTCGAACCCGTAACCTTACGGGTTATGAGATAGACTGCCTATCACAAAGTGAATATGCTGTCTGTCATTCAACCTACATTTGAGATAAAGGTCTGTCTCTTAGACTTAGTTGAACATGAATATTATGTTTATACGAATTATACAGAAATATATGAAAACTCCACTTCTTTTTCACACCCCTACGGCATGTTCAAAACGCTACACAAGGGTCAAATGTGCACACACGTTCCTTCTTACCTACCTGGGGAACATAAAACACAGTTTCATTTTTCATTGCTAGATTTGGTTCGATTTCAACATGTTTTATTAAAATATAAATTAAAAGGATTAGAGAAAAAATGAAGAAAAAAAATAGGTCTTTTCTATATTTGTAATTACAAAGTGAAATTATATAATCAAATACAATAGCAACAGTAAAATTGTCATCCTACCGGGTACCCATGCCCTGCTGAGTGAACACTACGTAGTGATAGAGGTATACTCACAGCACCATCTCGATGCCTCTGTCTGTCTTGGACACAGGATACTTTGTGGAGACGTCTACGAGCTTACTCTGAATCTTCTTCAGCAACTGCTCAACAGCACTGCCAGGCAATACACCCACCCGTATAGACTGCAGCTGAAGGAGACGGAACGTAGGTGTAAGGAGTAGTGTTGTAACAAAATGGCGTTGCAGAAAACAAAAAGGACGATATAGATTTTGTTTTGTTAATGCGCATCGATTATCGATCGTTATATATGATGGTTTCGATTAGTTAGTAATTCAGAGGAAACTATTTCACTTTGATTAGCAGTATTATGTAGTGGATTAGTATCCTGGCCCCCGTTTCACGAAGGTGTCCTAACTATTTAGGTACTCCTAAACAGTCATCACCTGGCAACAAACGTTTCACGATGACTTCATAAGACATATTCCTTCATAAATCGACATCAAACTGAAACTGGGGCATAAAGTTAGTAGCTCCTAAAGTTAGGACACCTTCGTGAAACGGGGGCCTGGTTATTACACACGAGGGTTGTCCAGGGCTGCGTTCAGGCTGCACTACATTTCTCTACGAAGTGTTACGTGGCGGTACAGTAGCCGTTTAGCCAACACTTGTAGTAGGCTACTACGTAGTATCACATTTTACATCGGCTTTTGAGTCCGTAATGATTTGTAGGTAATAGTAGGAAAACCAAAAATATGAAGGGAATAGACTGCACGCATGCACGAACAGATTTCCAAATGTTTGCCTACGAACTCTTTCAGTCAGCCGCAATTTTTATAAAGGTAGCGTAGATAAATGTAGGGCAGTCTGAACGCATCACAGTTATGTATGCAAAATGCTAGCAAACATACTTTTGTCCACAACTCCTCATGAACAACCTGAGTTGAGCATGAAATCATACGGAACTCTCCTTATATACACAAAGTACGTATTAATTAACACATGGTACATACTTTCATTGTACAGTATATCGAACATAAGCTCTAATACTAAACAGCCATACGTTTGACGTCAGGCATTATATGAAATATTCTTGGAAGTGACCTTCCCATAGTAGATAATATTAGTAATAATTTCTAGGGCTTCTCGTATACAATAGCACATTGTTCATACTAAATATAAATATAGCAACAGTGTCTCCATTTCAGACAGAAATAGCAATTGCCCCCGTTTCACGACAGTATCCTAACTATTTAGGAGCTCCTAAACCTATTTAGGAGCTCCTAAGCGTTTCTCGACGATGTCACAAGTCTTATTCCT
>JAUTBQ010160413.1:0-12784 GCA_032361185.1 Lepetodrilus ovalis | reverse complement strand
TAGAAATAGCAGTGTTTTGTGCTAAAATGACAAGGAAGTGAATGATCTTTTCGTTTAACATTAAAATTTTGATACAACCATCAACATATCGTGCGCAGCTCGTTTAAAAGCTTAATACCCCGAAAACCGGTAACTCGATGGTAATTGTTGTCGTTGTTAAACAGACCATTAATAGGCCTGTGATTTATTCCTAATGGCCCTTAAATTACAGTAAGTCTCAAATTAACCAGCATCAATATTAATTGTCTCTATTATTTATATGTAGCAAGCTCATCATTTATCATATCCATAGCAAAATTATTAATGGTCTATTAATGGTTTTGTTAACAAAACCTTGAATTGAGCATGATTTCAAACGTACTGTTTGAAGTTTGCAGTTCTAGCTAAGAACTAATCCAAAACAACCAGAAATAAATGTGATATTATGCCTTTAAACAATGCATTCATAAAACATGCATTGCTTTAAATAAATATACTCTGGTCCAAAATAAAGTAGGCCCTACACCGATATAAATATGCAAACAAATCGAAATTCCTAACTTAATTAAATATCAAATGTTCATGTAGATATATTACTTTTCAAAATATATTGAAATATATAGTATTGCCACGAGTATTTTCGCTACAAATAGTTTTATTGTGAATTTCGTATACATGTTTCGTATTTAACATGTGCACCATCCATTACCACTATTATTAAATCATTCCTAAATGAAAGCATGTAGTTTAGTTGCAAAGAAAAACACGCAAACATGTCAAATCTTACACAACAAGAGCGGGAATATGCTGTTGGATTAACACAAGCTGGATTCCCCATGTTCAGTCATTGCTACGACGTTAAATACAAAAACAAACAAAAATATGCGAAGATTAAGCAAACATTAATAGTGCCACCATGGACTCTCCTCGGAGCAGTTATTCGTAAGTTACAACCCATTGGGAAGACCGCCACCTTATGGTTACACATTACGCAACGTCTTCCTAACTGTGACGTCATTTGCAAGATATGCCTATGGTCGTCGTATTAGTCGTCGCACTGTGCCACACATGCTCTCCTGATAGTGATAACACATCAGTTTGTAACACAGACTGTTGTGTTCTTGCTGTCAGGAGAGCATATGTGCCACGTAGACTTCATGCTGCAGGAATCAATGCCCGTCCAACAACACGTCCAGTATATATAAGTATCACGTCACATACTTTTGTTACATTTATGAGCAATCATTTATCGGTGAACTTTCTTTTGGACATATATGGCTTCTATTAATTTTCCTATTACAGTATATCATAATACTAATATGCAGTTTAAAGTATCTCCTTTACATTTCAATATGTGTGTATGTCCTCAATGCAGCTGAATAACTGATTTGGACAGCGTTAAATTCCGACTAATTTGAGACTACTGGTGTATGACATGCATGTGAATGTCGTTGATCTAGCGTCATATCTGATAAAATAGTATACACATAGAAGCTAAATCTGTATTGATTTGTAGCCGACTTATTGATCAATATGTTTGAACGTCGATTCTGTTAATCCCTACATTATTAGTAACACGAGATGTATACACGCGAGAAGGAAAACGTAACAACACCAAGCTTAATTTTGTTTCATGTGTTGGATTACTATGTCAAGCAGTTTGATTGACAGAAAGCATTTACAAGACAAATATTAATACAATCATGCCAGCGAAATGCATATTATGCTGATCCTCAAATGCATCATGTATGCCATACTATATGATATACTAGTAGTATCGAACACATTATATTATGTGTACATATGCTTTGGTTATATCAATCTAACATTATTCTATATACTGTAAAACATAAAATGTTATCGTCAATAATACAGTTCCACGTGTTTGAACTATTTTGATATGTATAAATTTGTTTTTATCAGGGTGAGACTTCACGTCCTGCTGTTGATTCCCAAACGGTTCTATATCTACTCCTCAAATGATTAATACATACACATTTAATATGATATGTAATATATTATGACATGGTTGAATTAACGATAATATGATATGTTGCCGTTAAAGAACGTCCAATAGTGGCGCGGTTTTGTCCAATTCAATTCCTCGTTTCGTCCAATTCATTTCGCTGTTTATCTGTGCTATTTAATTTTCAATAATATAAATAAGATTAGCTAACAACTTATAACATGTCTATTTCCACATCATACCCATATCAGCCCTCGTCATGTAAACTGATGAGAAAAATAGACTAAGCATTGGTAAAATCTAATTTTCTGTAGTAGCAGACGAAACTGAAAATTAAAAACAAATGGAAAATTATCGCCCAAACACAACTAGTATGCACCCATCAACAATGGCGGGTGGACTCTTTCCGTTTTATTTTGTTTACGAAATTAAGTCAATTTTCAAATAATCACAATGAATAAAACGCATCAAATGTGCCCAGATTAGCACACAAACAACGATAGAGAATTATCAGAATGGCCAATATGGACGCTATACAGGCATATATCGCAATACCCTTCGTCTGCGATCGAATAACGATATCCAATCGTTTATGCCGATTCAACCAAACAGGGCACAAACGGGACAGGGCTAGGAGCGACAGGCCACGCGTTACGACTCCTCAGGACGACTGCTACCGGAGTATACTAACATGCTTCTACGCAATCGCTTCCGCCTGGTTACAACATCTGCTCCGACCGCATTAGCCTAGGTCACCGTGTCATGGAGAGTCCATATTCATCGAATTTGGGCCTATATACCATTCTAGGGAATGACCTTGACTCGCCGACATCGTCAGACAATCCGCCAATGGTTAGGAAGTTACGTCGGTGGCAGGTGTGTCCTGCCAGCTCTCCAGACATACCCCACCCATAGAACATCTCTGGGACCACATAGGAATACAACTCAAACAAATATATCGGCGTCATAACACATGATATACGTGCTTGGGCAAGTCTTGCAAGAAACGTACTCAAATCCCAGCTGACGTCCTCGGGAGACTAACGTCATCGATGAGACGCCGGGTAGTTCCCTGTATTGATGCCCCGGAAGGACACACGAGATATTAAAACAATGCGTTGTTCAGTTGTGTGATAGTACTGCAGTTGAATCATGTGAAAAACGACTTTTCGACACCGCTTGTCTTTATCCGAATTTAACTTGGTCAGATCCTGCATTAATCGTGCATCATTTCGTCATGTTGGTCCACAACTGCATTATTAATTAAATACGTTTGAATAACTGATATCAGTGGTCATGTTTGTATTTTACAGCTAGATAATGCGATGTATAGTTTCGTTTGCTCATCAGTTTATAATTGGTATCATCTACGACAAGGGAAGCATGGACACCAAAACACATAAGTAATATGATTCAGTCATTTTATTGGACATTCAAATAAAATCAATCGTGTGAACATTACCCATTCACCAGCACACCATATACAATGTCATGAATATGAAACACTAACTTTAAAAACTTTCACGTCTATATTGTTAAACCACGTTAAATGTATTGCATTATTATATTGCATGTGAATTGTAATAAAATGTTCGTTGCTTTAATCATTTATAAGTATAATAATAATATAATAATAATAATAATAATAATAATAATAATAATAATAATAATAATAATTAATAATAATAATAATAATAATAATAATAATAATAATAAATCGCGCTTGCGTAGATTCCTAATCAATTATATCCAAGCGTGTTGTATAGCAAATAAAAAATACCGGGGAGAATGCAGTTCGAAAGATTGGTGCGAATAGTATATCCACATCATGTAGATCTAGGCTACAATTGTATAGTGTATTTTTTATTTTATTTTTAAATTGCACGTAGTCGAAACCGGTCTATATCCGGACGGGTGCGTTCCCGGTAAAATTGTGGTAGTAACTGAATTTACGGATGTCTGCATTTGGCAATTAGGCATCAGCTTCGTTTAAAGACTTGAATTTGCCTGTTCGAAAGGAATACGAAAATGTGTCAAGTCTCTACACAAGCTGTGCGCATGCGTAACGTAATATATCAGCAATATCGTGGTACGTTCTCGCGAAAACTTAATTGATATTATAGTAAAGTCACCATTGATGATGATACAATAAATTTTAAATCATGTATTCGTACACAATATATTGTATTGATTTATATGTAATAACACTCTACATCAATAGCAGATATCAATACTTTATGTTATTTTCGATTTAAAATATCGTCAAGAAAACTAGTTTGGTTGACCCAGGGAAATTTGGACAAACACGGATAACGTACACGTGACTTTCCTTGGATGCATGTTAGAGTGTTCGGTCCCAAACTCATGACAGCGGCATCCACTGTTAGTATAGATGACCTGGAAACGAGGCTGGTTCGGTCCCTGGACATTGCTACTAAACATTAAATTATAATATATACATATTTAAATAGTATTAATAAATAATCTAAAAAATATATACAAGGTATGCTTAAATTTGTAAATCATATATAAAAATGCCAAGATTTAATCATCCCATCATGTATTGATTTGCGAAGGTTGCATGCACAGATAACGTATTAAAACTATATATCAACCACTATGAAGACATAGCGCATTGTCGTAGTTGTACAATGTGTCCGTAAAAAAAAAGAAAAACATCAAAATTGGCACGTTTCACACTAAATGAAATAAATACAATTCATACCACAAGTACATCTGTCTAGACACAATAATGCCCAAACATGTGTCACTGTCACTGATTCGACAGGATGGACATCAAGTCTGTACGTAGATCGGACTGTTCTTAGATGCGTGGGACTGCTACTCTACAAGTGCATCTTACTGTTCATAGCTGCATTTGATGCCAATCTACTCATCTGGGTATCGTTTCTCGAAGTTATCTTATCTGCTACGAGACTATAAACGATCTCGTAGTAATCTCTAATACATGGCGCTCGTGCACTTACGACAGCGCTACTGTAGTGGATAAGAGAGCTTCGAAAAACTATACTCTGACTGTTCTTCGATGCGTTGGACTGCAAGTCTGCACAGACAACTGTCTGTTCTTAGATGCATTGGAATTCAAGTCTGCACAGACAACACACTGTTCTTAGATGCCTTGGAATTCAAGTCTGCAAAGACAACTGTTGAAATTCAAATCTACACATACAACTGTCTGTCTTAGATGCGTTGGAATTCAAGTCTGCACCGACAACACACTGTTCTTAGATGCGTTGGAATTCAAGTCTACACGTACCCCCGACATTTCGTAGCAGTGATGCTGTCCTAAATTCATATCCGGCTGTTCTTAGTTCGTCACGATTCGCGTAGATCATGTGACGTCAGAGGAAGGAACACCGTGCATCGGCCTTCCCTGGGTCGAGTATCGTTCACGTTCCTTAACCACCGAACTATCTGGTTGGTTTTGTCGTCGTTGCAAAAGTTCGCCACGTTCGCATGTACATGACCCGTATCCGATCTCTCACTTTGCACGGACGAAGTGTGGAACACGACTCTCTGACGCGGACTGTTTCCCGCGCTTTTTACGCTTCTGCTCGAGTTCCTGTCGTCGGGTGTGTTTATTTCATGTCTGTAGATCACCATGTTCTGAGCGGAGGTTTTCCTCGGAGACTTGTGAGACAAAAGCATAGGAGATGTGAAGGATCGGCAGAGACGCGGGTGACCCCCTTTCTTTTCTAATTCAATTGTCCGGATGTTCTCGTTATATGACCGAGCAGATGATACTCTTTCTCTGTCAAACATCAGACGATACTGCCCACTAACTGGAGATTGCCACCGGGATCCTTGGTAGTAATTCGTCTCTCCGCCATTGTTCAAATCAGGTGTCGTCGACGATTTCGCCAACAGATGCTGCTGGGCAGAAGTACCTCGCGGACTACTCCACACATTCATCTCACGATGATCGAATTGCCTGTTTACGCTGATTTCCCTCAGAACTCTGGCTGCGTCTACATTGTGAGTCTTGCCACCTTCGTCTGGATACCTTGCCTCGGCCCACGGAGCCACTGGTACAAACCGTCTCCCGATCTCGTGCAGCCGGACCAACTTGTCGTCGAACTTCACTCTCTTTCCGGTGGCTCTCTTGGCGTCTGCGCTGTCTCCCCGCGCCAGGATCCCTCTCAACTTCCGGTCCTCTTCCATCGAGGAGGTATCCGACTCGCTGTCCCTGGATCGACCCTTCTTTAGAATGCCTTTCACGTGCCCATTGGATTTGCTGCTGTCAGATGATGATTGCTGAGAGCCGCTGAAGCTTCCAGACTTTTGGTGTTTGGATGTCACCGAGGAGTTGACCTTCACTACGCCATTGTAAGGAGATTTCCAGAAGGTCGCGCCTGAAAGTTTGAGATCATGACTTCCGAAGAGCACGGACGAGTTGTGCACCGGGCATAGAAAGACTCCGTCGGCTCTTTTCGTGTCAATGCTGGGAAATTGATGATGATCTGGATGATGCTGGTGATGTTGGAGAAGACGGTGGTCCGTGCAGCTCATGGCGCTGGTAACGTCTTAACTCCTTGCCCGAATGTCAGTTGGTGAACAATGACAAGTCTAACCTGAAACCACAAAGGAAAAATGCAATGAATATTTATATAATTGAGAAATGTATAGATAAGGCTACTGCATGTTTCACATCGCGAGTAGCCAGGACTAAGCTGGTTCTATGCTTCAAAACAGAGAAAATAAATCACATTAACTAGCACAGTATGGTAAACCAACTTTATAGATACATGTAGGTAGATGCTTATTTCAGTATAAGGCTGTACGCCCAGAATACAGTCATTTTTTTCTGGTGACTAGACATACGCTATTATTCATATACATGTATAAGATAACGCAATGTATGGTAGTTAAGGTTACATTCTGGAACACACTCCAAATCGTATAGATTTTGTTTCCTAAAGTAATAGTTGTCGCGGTTGTTTAACTATAGTGTATGTACCATTTAGCCATACACCAATCTGTATGGGAGTTATTCTTGACTCTCAAGTACGAAATGTCTTCCTCTATCAGATAATAACAACATCTCAAACACGAACTTAGATAAACCATTAGTACATACGTCTACTATTTTAGTGATCCAAGTAGGCTCGGTATATGAGGCAATGCGTCTAGAATATTGAGAGCACATAGTATCATATGACTTAGACCCCTCTTGCTATAACTCGTGTACTTTTGCCCGTTTATATAAACCACTCTCACGTTCTTTCGGTCTGTTTCCCCGATACCGTTTGCTCGTAACGTGAGCAGGTAAATCCACCAATGCGATATGGAAGTATTACGGAAAAGGGGGAGACTGATACTATATAGTAGATGTCGAGTCACCGTGACTGGGCTCACCGTGGTAAGCAACACAGATATTAAAATCATAAACTGTTGTGCTGTCTTACATTTATCATCAATCGACATATACAAATAAGACTGTGATAGATTAATCGTATGGTCAGCGACTTAGGGCACGTATTCCTGTACATACGTATTGTATTATTATGACATGTACTTCAATAAGTATTGCAGTACTACATATTATGTCCATTCTTTAAATGGAACCGTCAATGTGAGGTGTTATTTTGATTAATTAAAATGATCTAAAAGGAAGTATATTTATAAAATGGTTGAATGTAATGTGTCATTGAATGGTGACACTAATCCATGGTCCTTTAACAGAATTTCTATTTTAATATATTATGTTTCACTGAAACATTTATCACAACACATTTCATCACGAAATTATTAATCTAAATTGTTAGTAAGGACAGACAAAATGTGTAAATCTGTAATATAAAATGTAATCAATATTTATGATATTATTATTAACAACAATTAGTATTCCTAAACATGCATATTGTGATTACTACTAATATAATAAGTATTGTACTTGCCAATTTAATCCAAGAATAATCCATGTAATGTGCTATCCTCACACACATCAAATGCATGATGGCTACGCCAAACATGAAGTAATGTTTTCATTTTCTGGTTGACAACGAATGAGGTAAAGCACACCCACTGCTCCTGACATATCAATAAACAGCCAGGGGGACTTAATCAATAATTTTTCTAACGGTGTGTTTCATGCGCATACTCCAGTTTGCCCAGTAAAGTATACCACACCTAATGGTCCGTTACCGTCTGGGTGGGGGTTATAATATAGCAACCCGTCACGGAGGAATGCCCGTTTGTACGTATATGTAGATCTCAATCCACCCCACTAAACTGTGGCATGTGCCTCCTGCATATAGTCCCGTTCTTTACACGCTTCCGTAGACAAGCACATATAATACATAACCTTACGTGCTGTATACCTTTCATTATAGAGCTTCCATAAACGATAACTATAAAGACTTGTATAAGATTAGGTTCCTTGATAGAGCAACGTGGACAATGGAGTGTGGATACGTCAAGGTCCATTGTACGGTATTTAATGCAGAAGCGTTGTCTTGTTCCAGTGTGATTGTCGATTACATGCTTGGCTGCACAAATACTAACAGGTTGCGGTTTAATCTCACACCTCCAATAACGAGCGTGTACGAGTACAGCATGTAATGAATATGATTGAGTCGCAGACCGTTGCATGTACTCTATATTGATGTCATTATTCGGCCCCTATGTGTTGATATCGGACAGGGCGAAATTGGCAGGGCGTTGACGTACGTCATTGGAGTTCCTTGTATAGTACTGTCTCAAACTAGAGGTTGCATGGTTAATGATTTTGGTATGCATGGGTGATGTGTTTATGAAGGCACCAATGTCATAGGTGTAGACGTGCACGCTACCTTTGTAAATTCAGCTGTATTGTATTGATGCATTGTTATCATCAGACGCATTCGCGTAGATCTACCTCGGTGAGCACAATGTGAAGCACATCATCATAAAGTCGCTGTCATATATTTTATATTGTCACGAAATTGGTCTGTAGGTCATAGTGGCAGTATTGGCCTCGCTTTTACGTTCTAGGACCAATTATCAACTGACCAATGATTCAATAATAAAACACGATCAATGACCAACACGTTGGACGCATTACTGCCATTCGTGCATTATCGAAACGAAGCCCAACATTCCAACGATGACGCTAAGCTTACGTTTTAATTAAGTTTTACAATAAAAGCATTGTATGTACGTAGTTCAATATGATATTAAAATTCACACTCGTTATACTAACAAGCATTACTTAGATACATACCAACAAATTACATTGTTCAAACTTGAAAAACATATACACGCCGTATTCTCGAAACTTTTTAACTTTCGAACATCTTAGTGAAAAAAAGTCTCTTCACAAATTAACATAAGAAGAAAACCAGTTTGTCAAATTCTTAGTACTTACGAACTTCTTTGGAGAATCCTGGTTTTTCTTTAACAAAATCTAGTTGTTATTTATTGCAATTTAAGATTATATGTGTTACTCATAGTATTATGTATTCAAAACATGTCGAGTTTCCGTCCCATTAATCGGCGTGCAATAAATTCTGTACATAAGCAATGTCGGCCTTTATTCTAAGGATATCACATAGCCAATAGCCCGGCCTATTTATTCGATAAAACCCATATACCGTACGTGCTGACTGATGGGTATGGGTCTATTAAAAGTTGGAGTTGGCATAATTGCTTTTCTAATTAAATGGTAACAATGTTTCCATTGAATATTAGTTCAATAGTGTCGACTGATTATTGTTGTTTTGTTTTTTTCCAATATTATTATTGTGTTTTAAATATAAAATAAATAAAATTGTCAAGTCATTTTTTAAATCATACATTTAAAAAAAAAACCCTTATTCATGTATCAATTCGTGTTTATATCCATCAAACATCAATCTACATAAGTTCTAATGAATAAGCATAATACATGGAAACAACATTATGAGAATCAATTATGCATGGATACTGTTTAAATACATCGTGACCATTTTGGCTTAATGAACTGCCTACCTTTTGCATAGCATGTGTCCAAATTATTTGTTCTATTGTATACAGCAGCGACGCGTTAGCTGACCAGTTGACATCCAGTAGCCAGTTAACCGATCACACTACACAGAGAGAGAGGTGCAGTGGCCTACGGCAAGGGGCTACTATAATCCTAACACTATTTACACAAAAACTCGGAAGGAGGAGCCTCCGTTGGTGTGATCGGGTCTCACGCACACTCTAGAAGCGAATTGTATCTGCCTTCTGCTAAGTACACGATCTGTTTGTTGTTGAGGGTTGTTTTTTCTTCTCTTGTTGTCTCTCAATGATTATTGAATGGGGAAAACATCGTTGTTTGACTGTGAGAGTACTTAAATAGCTGAGGAGCTCCGCGTAAGTTAGCCCTAGGCGATTTTTTTTTAAAACCCAATTGTGATCATCTAGGAATTGTTTTGAGGATTCTATGGAAACAAAGGTATAAATAAAATAAATAGGTAGGACGTATTTTTTTTCTTTGATGTGGTGGAATGTAGGATTATAAGAACCCACCTCAGGCAGCCATGAAGTATTGCAAAAACTATATCAATGTACTGGAAATATAGACTAAAAAGCATGCTATAAAAAGGACGTTGACTTTGGGATTGTGTGTCTCTTATTGGATTTGATAGATTTTACGTCATTTTTTTTTCTTTGAGGAATGTGGAAATATAAGAACCCACATCGGGCTGTCATGAAGGGTTGCAAAAACTCAACCAATGTACTGGAACTTTAGACGATACTTTAAAAGGACGTTGACTTTGGGATTGTAGGAATCTTTTTGGATTTAGTGAATGTTACATCATGCTAGGTAATGAACTACTCTGAAACTAGTTCAATACAGCCTAAAGTATGCGACATTTCTTGACATTAGAGCAAATTACATACAGTAGATATACGCAACAACAGGACCAGTAGACGATTCAAATCTTGTCTATGTACAAGGCTTGCTGTATACGTCAAAATCTAGATATATATATCTCATTATAATGACTTGTAAATATGGAGAGGACTTCGATAAGTGGTTTACTTTTGGCGGATCCCATTTAATTTACGTCAATAATTTGTGTTGAAATCAAAGGCATGTATCAAATACTAATATTTTACATGTGATTATAATTCCGCTAGGCTATCCATAGTATGTATGTGTTTTTAAAATTATGGTTTAGAGCTGCTTTCAAGATCAGTTCACTTATACACACGACATGTCTCTGAGTGCGAAGTAATATTAATCTGCATACCAAATATAATGATAGAAGCTAACGGAATAATGTATTCCCTATAAATCCATAATAATTGCTTAAATCATCATACCAGATCCATTCACTGAAACTATTTGGTTGAGAATAAGATATAATTCCGCAATACATGATGTATTTCCGTTATTAGTTCCGGTATGGCTATATTTTTTTTATCTCAAATTCTAAAACGAAAAATAGAATGCATTTGGACAGTATTCAAAATTTGATTTCTATAAATAAATATAGCTGACAATTCCTAAATATTTCAATCCGAATGTGTGTACATTGACTTGGAAGGCTTCCGAAAACAGTTACACGCTATAGTTGACACACAATGAGCTGACATGCAACGCATTGGCATTGTTAGGTTACCTCGAAGAAGTGGCAACTTAAAGCTTTAAGCATTTGGGGGTTATTTATTGATATGCTCTGTTGTCGGATGTTCTTGAAATAAAACGGTGTTTAAATAATTAGATAAAAGGTCTAAAAAAAATTAAACAATATCTATTTGGGAAAACTTCCGGGATTCACGAACAGGTATACTAGCACATGGTTATTTTGGACTGCAAAGTGCATTCACGAGCAGGTATAATATCACATATATTTATGGTTGTTTTGGACTGCAAAGTGCATTCACTTGATATACTGTAAATCACAAAATGTTAGCCTCATTAAACTTTAGAGACTGATAGATTGCCGACCTGTTAGCATCATAAAATGTTAACGAGCTTGTCCGCATTTAGAAAATATTTGTTAATGAATTATTTTTCCTGCACGTTTATCGTAAATTGCCATTGCACGTATATGTACAGTAAATAATACTCACAAAACAAAAATACAGTGTGATGAAAAGTTACGTCTAAGAGCAATAGCTCGTTAAATTCGTTAACGTTTTATGCCCGCTAACATTTCAAGATTTACAGTACCAATAATCATGTGTTTGTACTTCCAAAAACCTTTCCACTGTTGTATGGTAGGCAAAATTCGATTTCAACTAACTCGTTTGGATTTTGCCAGTTATGACAACCTAAATATGGTCGTAGTTCTATTTGCTTCAGTTATATTAACACAAAGGGACATAACTCTAAAGTAGTAACACGAAAGAATATCGTCACCGCTGTTTGCTTCACATATTACCATGTTATGCACGAAAGACACACACACACACACACACACACACACGCTTTATAAATTCGTGTCCATATACATATGAATTCCTACCACGCAACACTTGTCCGTCCGTCCGTTTGTCTGTCTGTTGTATGTCTATATGTCTGTCTATCTTAATAATTCATTGAGCTAGCATGACATTCTACCATGGCATTCGATGGTGTTGGAGGATGGGGTGGAGAGTTAGACAGTTAGCAATGTATGAGGTAGAAACAGTGACTGTGTTTACTTCTGAATTATGTAGAAAACTTTGACACAAAGATCAATGCCATGCGATATACGATCAAATGTATGAACTACGGGCGTTCCATGCATACACCGACTTACGTCTAACCCATAGAGCCACCACATGTGCCATATATTGTATGTACTCCCTACTTAGACTTAAGGGTTCCGATAACATCTCACTAATAGAAGACGTAACAATTTCACGTCAACTCCCAGCATC
>JAUTBQ010160402.1:0-12785 GCA_032361185.1 Lepetodrilus ovalis | reverse complement strand
TTTCGGAAACCTTTTGGTATGATCTAGCTCATCTTGTTGGTGTCATTCCCGTACCCACGCACACCTTAACCCACCAGCAGAATCCCAGCTGAGACGTCCAGTTCCTTATACTGGGAGACATATTTGACATTGTTATACACTTTAGAATTGGTAACCTTTTCAGCAAGGCTAACCCCACCGGGCTCCCGGTCTCATACTTTCATACAAAACACTATTGTTCCGCCTCATTATATTGATTTAAAAGAAACCCAATACATGCATGCACGTACACACATACAATTCAAGTCAACGTCTTTAATATAGAGCTCTGTAGCAACACGCAGGCTGCCATGGATAGGTGTTGCTTTTTTATAATTTATATTGACGAAACATTATTGCAGCAATCGTCTGCAGGATGGTGACGACAATGGATCAGGTACAATGTCCACGATAGTGGAAGGAGCGAATTAGAGCACGCCCTCAGTGACGTGATCTACACTACAGTCATCGTCTGTTCTGGGATAACAGGGATGAAGGTATTTGGTAGAAAGCATGTGTCAGTAAGTAGATGCACTACTTTAGTCTATTACGTATACCTGTTCTAACTATCAACTGGGTATATATCCTTTCACAAAGCTCTCTTATCCACTAAGGGACTTTGCAGTGCATTAGGTATCGGCAAAGAGCGCACTACGTGGTCTCTTAGTGGATAAGAGGGCGTGAAAGGATGCCCTAATATCTAGACACATTATATACATAATAATTTTTTAAATAAATAAGTCAGGCATCCCTTAGATCATATTACTAGAGATCAGTAAAATAATACTAATATGACTAATCTGTTCGCATGCACAATATTTGCTGAGGGGTTTAAATTTGCGCTTATGTAAATTTACACATGTTTCAAAAATGCATGTTCATATGTGTGCAAATGTTGTATTGTAGCATGGGTGCTGTTTCTATATAATTATACTGCGAGTACTTTAATTCCCAATATCCTGCAGATACAGGTGGAGTCGATGTACGAATAACTTCGGATGGAGTCTATCAGTGTTCTCTTATCACTATAAATGTTCTATAACTTCCAGTATATTTGTTATTTAGACTGTTCTTAAACTGTTTAGAATGTTTAGAATATATATTGACAATTTAGAAAATGAGAACTTCTATAATACTAGTAGTCAATGTCAATACTGGGAAACTCAGATCGCTACCTATTTCGTCGCAAATGTTATCATTACGTAGCTATTTCAATTTTACAGCGAATCAATTAAGATGAAATATTTTAGCCACATTTGTATTTTTGTAATTTATTATTAATATTGACCATTTTGATGGAAATACCTTTTGTTAAATTCATCAACAGTTGACTGGCGACTCATTCCACCATCAAAATAGCTCGTCATACACTCGTTCTTCTATTCAATAACTCCAACTGAAAGGTTCATGTATTTAATGGTTATTATCTATAACAGGTGTACAAATAACAAGCAAATAAAAAGACAAGTATGTGCATGATTTTACTTCAGTACTAATAAATATACAATACATGATAATATTTAAATAACTAGCCAAGCTAAGGTGCCAAGGTGGAGTCATTTTATGTTACATTTGAGGTTGGTAAAATACGAGGAGCATAATTTTAGTAAACGTCAATAAAATAAAAACTACTCGTTGAATTATCGTATACTTTTAAACATTAAATGTAATCGAAAAACGGTATTCCAAAATGTAGTTATATTATAAAAAAAATCATCTTGATAACTAAATACAACGTTCATACATTTTCAGTCTATTGGATAAATTGACGCGAAAACAAGGGACATAATTGTGGTTTGGGACAAATGTAATGATCTATTCCATCTTAACCATATATAGCTTATATTTTATAATTAACATATGCAAACTACACGAAAAACGATATTCTAAAATGATTAATTATTTTAACGTTTCATGTAGCTAGCGGATTGATATGGCTTTTATTCCTTCCGAAATTGATTCTTGGCAACATAATTACATCACAACAAATATGTCGTAAATAAAGTATGATATCACAAACTTTAATTTCTAATGCATCTACATAGCACATTTCATTAAGAAATATTAAACTGTAAAACGTTATAGACATTTAATCACATAATGTTAATACGCAATGCTCCGCATTACACTCAGTTTCTGCCCCAAAATTCGTCTATAACATTAAATTAAGTTAATATGGTCAAAGTTTACAGCATGTATAAAACAACATAGTCAGAGCAACATATTAATACTAGAATATGTATTTAAAATGCTGGTGAAAATGCATTATTCTAAAGAAAATACGTAAGTGTACTCAATGTATGCTATTTTCAGTTCAGTGATTCATGCCTCATCGAGTATTTCCCCTTATTGTACACGTATAAGAAATAAGTAGTGCACATGTTTCAGGTTAAACAGAAGTTCCTTGATAATCTACTTTGGAACATGGTTTTGTGTTTTAAATTATTGCATTTTTTAAAATGTAATATATTTGCAGTTCGCGGTCAACATTGCGCTGCTAACTACACTTGTGACGATTGCGACGTACGTCACATTTTATCCCAGGCCCAGCCGCCATGAAGATCTCGGTGTCAACGCATTCCATGGAATTATCCCCAAACGTATTCCAACCCTTGCTGTCATCCGATCGCCTGCAGACATCAAATTTGACCGGAAGTTCATCGTATACACCTGCATTTCCGGTTCCAATTGTGGGGGCTGGGCGGACAGACAGAAAGGAATGGTCAGCGCGTATCTCATCGCCCATATGACAAACCGGAAGTACAAGATCATGCTCACAGTACCATGTGACATCAGTACGTATCTACTTCCGGTGAAGGAGAACTGGCGGATCCAGAAGAATGAACTACAGACGTTAACGTCATTGAAGGTTGTAGCCATTGATGCGAAAGGGAGGTCGCTGTGCAAGCGGTTAGCCAATTCCTCTCTTGAGAAAGAGTTTCCAAAAGATGTAACTTATTTGACCTTAAACTCGGAATGTGTTAAATACCTGATACAGAACAAGCGATATGAAGATCGTCTGAACTGGACACGTGGAAAATCCGTTGGTGAACTTTATAAAGCTATATTGAACCATTTATTTAAGCTGAATCAAAAGAGTGATAACCACTTGCGTATTTTCCAGTCCCGCTTTCCAGTAAGGAAACCTCTAATATGTGCTCATGTACGTCGCGGGAAGAATCCAACCATTCCAAACGATGCTATTAGAAACAATATGGAAAGCATTAAAGCTGTGTGGAAATTCTTAACCCCATATAATCGTACCGAGAGATTTCGCATTTTCATTGGAACAGATTCGGAGGAAGTTAGACAAATTTCAAAAATGATTTTCCCAGAGGTTTTGGTGGATCTCAGAGGCGATATCGTACACGTGGAGAGATCGAAGGGTGATAACGTGTGCGCGGGAATGGAGAAAGTGATTCTTGATCAGATCATTCTGTCTACGTGCACCTTACTGGTCATTAGCAATTCCGGGTTTGGTCGTATCGCGTCCTTCCTGCGGTCAAACCAAGACGACCTCTATTGCTTTCAAAGTGGAAATATTACCAGTTGCAGGGAGGGGTCACCGAATTTTCAATCAGATATCTGGTAACTAGTATTATTATATGAATTTAATTGATTTTAAAATATCTTATTGACTCAGGATTAGACAAAAGTGAAAGACTTGTGGTATTGCGCCCATGTCATCATATATGAGACCTACAAGTGGTGATCAGAATTATCTCATAGGTGAGCATGGGTGATCATGTGGAGATGGGGGTGTAATATAATGCGTGGATGAGCATGGCAATCAGTGGTATATTGTCAAAGATAAGTAATCATAAGTGGAGATATACAGTGTAATCTACGTGACGAACCATACTTAACACCATTAATACCCCTTTCGCATGCACGTGCGCTTAAATTGCATTGGTGTGTAAATATGCATATATATGCAAATATACACACGTGTGTATACATGTCATGCGAACGCACTTACGTAAGCAAATTTAAACGAGGGGATAAATTTGCATTGGTGGTCATGCAAATGTATTTTTACACATGTGTAAATTTGCCCTGTATGTATAAATGGTGTCGTGTGGACGCATTGCAACAATAAACACCTGCGCCATTCCAGTTTGGCAGGTTTCAAAACATGCAATTACAGCTATTAATACTAGTTTTTGACCGAATTCGAGCTAATAATGCAAAGTACAATCATTTAGCACATGTGTCGTCGCTTTTGTATCTTCAATGTGTGTTTTTTAACAGTTCCACGGTAGAATAAACATGTTTGACATCCATCAGCAATGAAAACTTATGCAAGAAATTATCTTATTTTCTTACAGTGTATTTCATATTTCAAATGAAAATTCTACGGTATTCTCTTTACTGGAGTTAGCTAAACATGTCAGGTTCATCTCAATTTGGAGCTCATAAGGTCTGTTCATTGTTTAATAGGTTTACAACAATATAGTGTATGAAAATTGCCACCAGCAAGCTTCTATCACTCGCTCGACTTGAAGGCTAGGTATGTTTTATAGCATCTTTCCAATTGGGTAATCCATCTATAGACCGTAGTGTCAATGACCAATTGTATTATCTTTACCCCGGCATGCACCGCCTCCCTGTTAAACTTTCAGTGTACGTTTCTATTAGCATTATTATGTCAAATTAAGTAATGTTTTCGAAATGTATATATTGACCGTATCGAGACACAGGTGGTATTTAGTTTCGGGATTCAGGAGGCATTCAGAGGTATTCATGAGCCAGAGGCAGAATCACACCATGTATAGAGAATAAGTTTTAGTCACACAGGTCGGGTCTTCGTGACTGTACCCGGCCGTGTGTTTGACAGTGTACATATTAAATATCATCAATGATGGCGTGGTGGTGATCATTCACCTAATATGATCAACTATTACATAATAGACTAGACAACTTTGCAAAGTCAGTTGATTTTCAAGCAAAGATATACAGAAGAGTGTCAAGCTATACTGTGTTTTCCTTGTGGAAGGTATCCTTATGCAAGATGACATACTAGTACATTGCACAGGTTTCATCTGCCATTTGAGATCTCCAGTTGTATGGAAGGGTCCACTCATTCAATGCAGTTGCCATCCTTTTGATTACCACTATACTGCCCACTCTCTTGTCCAACCTAATCATCTATTGTTTTTGTGCTTAATCTGGATCAAATTGATTGAAATTCCAGTTCCAGGATGAGAGGTTAGTTTAGTTTAAACATATTTTATTCACAATGGAAAAGGATAGGACACAAGTTATACCAACTTAGAAGATATCCGCTCCAGTGAGGTTGTTGACAACGTGCCTTTATTGAAATGAAGGAGATACAGGAATGTGGTTAACTATGGCAATATAAACTGACCACCATTTGGCATACTGGTTGTAATGACAATATAGCACTACAGTCCTAGTACATGAACTTCAACAGCATTATGATGCTGTATATAGGTGTACACTACCCACTCCCATCACATGGTTGAGTAAGAAAGAGAGTACCGAGATACCATAGCCATGTATGGTCATCAGTAGAAATTAATAATTCCAGATTCAAAAACCATCAATTTATATACATAGGGTTGGAAAAAGACAATACCCGAAAGGGCTAAATACGATAATTGAAAACCAACCTGAAATAACAAAAATGGATTCCAAAGCAAAAGAAAAAAGCTTGGGAATTACTACCTCAAGTCAAAAAGAATCAACAGATGACGACAAATTTTAAAAAAAGTGTCTTACTCAACTGCGAGAAACTAATTACAGCGGAGCAGCTAGAAAGAGTCAAATAAGTACAACTTCCATTCTAAGGTTTATTGATGAAATAATTGATTTTTCTTTTATCTGGAATAAGCCAATAAAGATAATTGGATTAGATGGTAAAGGAGTTTCCAAAAGAAAACAAGTTTTTAATATTACAAATTTAGAAGATAATGAGGTTATTGGTGTATTACCAAATCTGTCACAAGCTGAGTTAACAAAAGAGTTATTAAAAGTAGATCATAGCTTTAGAATGGCTGTAGAAGAGGTCTGTATAGACATGGACACATTCTTTCTGTCAGTGATTAAAGAGTGCTTTCCTAATGCTAAAATAGTCATAGATCATTTTCATGTAATACAATGGGCAGTACATTTATTGAAAGAAGAAAAAATGGTGTTTCAAGATATTAATAATGAGCCTTACAGGATTAATCAGCTATTGATGATACCGACTCATAAATTAAGTCCTGAACAATTTAAAAAATTAGAAGAAGTATTTAAAAAAATTCCCAAGCTTAAAAAAGACTGGAAAACTATACATCAATTAAGAAGGGTTTACTGGCAAGAGGACAGAAAGGCTGGTAAAAAACAATTAGAGTATGTTATTAGTCTTTGCAAAGAATCTAGTTCGAAATATATTTACAAAGATTTAGTTGGAACATTAACTCGATGGTTTGATGAGATACTTAATTATTATCTTTCTAAAACAACTAATGCCTATACCGAAGGAGTACATACTAGGTTTGAGTTATTAAAAAGAGGACATTTTGGTATTAAAAATGTTGAAAGATTTTGTAAAAGATTGCTGTTTTTTATGATGCCTGTGGAGATTTTCTTAAATTTAATTGCCCAACGATGTTAAAGAGCCGTTTCGCCTTGACAATATCCAAAAACCTGCTAAAATAAATAAGTACAAATAAATAAGAATAAATTTTTCGCAGACCTTAGGCAATGATTACATTATAAGTCCTAACGAGAAAAGTTATAAAATACAAAGGTATTTTATTATTAGTCTGCCTAAGCAGGCTTTTTTATTAAATTAAAACTATGTTATCAAAAGATCAAAAGAAACAATTAGCTAATGATTTTATCCAAAATCTTATAGAAAGTAAAGCTACAGTTGTTGTGGATTACAAAGGAATGACTGTAAATGAAATGGGTGAATTGAGAAACGCACTTCGAGAAGAAGATATAAAGATGAAAGTGCTTAAGAAAAGTGTTGCCCAAGTTGCCTTTGACGATCAGAAGATTGAGCTAGACGCACGAAATATGGAAGGACAACTAGCTTTTGTCTACGGAGGTGAAGATGAAGTTTCAGCTGCTAAGATTATTAGTAAACTAGGAAAAGACAATGAGAATTTAAAAATGCTAGGTGGAGTACTGGAAGGAAAGGCTATGGACCAGGCAGAAATGACAGCCCTATCTAAACTACCAAGTAAGGATGAGTTGCTAGCAAAGGTTGTAGGAAGTTTGAAAGCTCCTATCTCTGGTTTCGTAAATGTATTAAGTGGAAATTTACGAGGATTAGTAGGTGTGTTGTCAGCTATTAAAGATACCAAAACAGAGGAGAAGTAGAGCGAAGCAAAGCCGGGCTTATAGAGAGCAGCGGTTAGCGGAGCGATAAGCCCGGCTTTTAGCGAGCGGAGGCAAACCGAAAACTAAGATAATTATTTTATAGATAATTTATAATTAATAAGTAACTACAAAGTTATGACAGAAGAAAAAAAGGAAGAGAAGAAAGAAGTAGAAGTTCCAAAGAAATTCAAGAGCCTTGTTGAGGAGATTGAAAAAATGAGTGTTTTGGATCTAGCTGAATTAGTAGAAATTCTAGAAGATAAGTTTGGTGTTTCTGCTGCTGCTCCTGTAGCTGTAGCTGGTGCTCCTGTAGCTGGTGATGCTGGTGATGCTGCTGATGAAAAGTCAGAATTTGATGTAGAATTAATTTCTGCTGGAGATTCTAAAATTAACGTAATTAAAGCAGTTAAGACTATCACTGACGCTGGACTTAAGGATGCTAAAGACATGGTAGACGCTGCTCCAAAAGTAATTAAGGAAAAAGTTGCCAAAGAAGAGGCTGAAGAAATGAAAAAGACTTTAGAAGAAGCTGGAGCAACTGTAGAACTTAAATAAACTACGAACAAAAAAGCAAAGATTAATAAAAAAACCGGCCTTCGGCCGGTTTTTTTTATCGGGTAATAATTATTTAGCCAAGGTTGGCAGTTATTCAACGGGACGGGCTGTAGACTTGGTATTGTTTTTCAGATGTTAAAATGTTAATATGCTAAAATGTTAAAATGCTAATGTGTTGTGCATTTGCCCAAAGTTTTTTTTTCTAGTATAATAAGAATATTAGATTTCTTCGGAAAGTAATTTCGTTATGAAAATTTTACCAAAAATAAGAATTTGTAATAGATAGTACTTTCCGAAGAAGTCTATCAATGGAGGAGTTTATTAAACAAGCTTGAAGGAGGGCTTAGCTTTCTTATCTTTATTTTTTTATGGGCAAAATTATTTCACTTATCAATCAAAAGGGGGGTGTTGGTAAAACAACTACTGCTATTAATTTGGCAAGCTATCTGGCCGACCAAGGACAGCAGGTTCTGTTAGTTGATTTAGATCCCCAGGCCAATGCTTCTAGCGGGCTAGGGATTGATGCACAGAGCGTTGAAAAGGGGCTGTACCATGCTCTTTTTATGAATGAACATCCGTCTGGATTAGTTGTAGAAACTGAATCAGAGGGATTAAAGGTGTTACCGGCCAATCAAGACTTAGCAGGAGCAACGGTAGAGCTAGCAGACGTAGAAAATAGAGAATTTAAATTGCAAGAGATTTTAGAAATGGTCCGGGAGGATTATGATTTTATAATTATTGATTCGCCACCTAGTTTGGGATTGTTAACAATTAATGGTTTAGTGGCTGCTGACGAGGTGATAATTCCAGTGCAGACAGAGTATTTTGCTCTTGAGGGACTGGGACAATTATTAAATACAATAGATTTAGTCCAGCAAAATTTAAAGCCAGAATTAGACTTAGGCGGGATATTGATGACAATGTATGACAAAAGGAACAGATTAGCCAAGCAGGTTGTAAAAGAAGTAAGAAAACATTTTCCCGATAAGGTTTTTAAAGCAGTTATTCCGCGAACAGTAAAACTAGCCGAGGCTCCTAGTTTCGGTAAATCAATTTTGAATTTTGATACATTTAATGCCGGAGCGAGAGCTTATCGACAGTTGGCAGGTGAAGTTATAGAACAGTCAAAAGTCGAAAGTTTATAAAATAAAAAGTTAGTTGTAAAGTTATGGAAATTAAAAAAGATTTTGATTTATTGACACAATTTGCGCTACCAGGCTTTACGATTATATCTTATTTATTAACGGCAATGAAGCATCCAGAGTTTGGATTGGTAATGAGCCTTATGGCTCAACCATTTTGGCTCTATTCTACTTGGAAAGCGTACAGGAGTGTAGGACAAATTGGAATGTTTATTACTTCGATTGTAATCACAATTATAGTGGGAGTTGGAGTTATTAATTATTGGTTTTTGTAAAAAGGAATTGTAAGTTGTAAATTGTAATTCAGAGCTTAGTAATTGAATTAAAATTTAGAACTTAAAATTTAAAACTTGGTTATTATGGCTCAACAAGGTGGATTGGGAAGAGGGTTGTCCTCGTTAATCCCACAAAAAACTTTTGGGAATAAAAAAACTCCAACAGCAAAAAAAGCTGTTGTTTCAAATATTCCAAAAGCAAAAAATGAAAAAAAAGATTCAGTTAAGAGTAATTCGGTAGGTGAAGCTAACTATTTTGGCGGAAATTATGCTAAAAAAACAACTTTAAGTAGCTCCCCCAAGAAAACAAAAGAGCTTCAGCCCAACGCTGAGCGGCCTATAGCTGAAAAAAGCATAATGACTGTCGGCGTTGAAGAAATTGTCCCAAACCCATACCAGCCAAGAACTAATTTTGACCCAAGCAAGCTTCAAGAATTATCAGATTCAATTATTTCTCATGGAATAATTCAGCCCTTAGTTGTAAGTCATAGCAAAGAGAGCGGTTATGAATTGATTGCAGGAGAGAGACGATTAGAAGCATCGAAATTAGCAGGTCTAGATAAAGTTCCTGTAGTAGTAAGGGAGGCTACAGAGCAAAATAAAGCAGAGTGGGCCTTAATTGAAAATATCCAGAGACATAATTTAAATCCTATTGAAGAAGCCAAAGCCTATGAAAGAATAAAAGAAGATTTTAATTTAACTCAAGACGAAATTGCTAAAAAAGTCGGCAAGAGTAGAAGCTCAGTGGCAAATATTTTACGATTACTAAATTTACCAGAGGAAATACAAGATGCTTTATCAATGGGAAAAATAACCGAAGGACATGCGCGCAGTATTCTAGCCATAAAAGATGAACAAAAACAACTAGACTTATTTCAACTTATTCTGAAAGAGAATTTAAATGTTCGACAGGTAGAAGGCGCAAGCAAGGGAATAAAGATTAGTAAAAATTATAAGCTAAAAAAAGACGTTGATCCAGACTTACTTAATCTTGAAAATACCATTGCTGACAACCTAAACACCAAAGTAAAAATCCGTGGAATTAAAAATAACGGAAAAATTTTAATTGATTATTATTCAGAGGAAGAGCTAGGACAAATTGTAGAAAAATTAAGAGGGGAATAAATAATTTTTAGTTATAATTTAATGACAATAAAAATGCCAGTAGTAGAACAAAAAAATAATACAACACTTTGGACAGAACAGGAGAAATCATTGAAAAAAGAGTATAAAAAAATAGAGACACAGCAAGAACAATTAGACAAGGGTGTTGAAGATATTAAAAAGAGGCAACAGGAAATATCCAGGAGCGTACAGGAAAGGGACGGACAAATGACGGTCCAGGAAATAGATGAAATTATGGAAGAAATCCACTCGGGAAATGAAGAGGTACGTAAATTGCATACATTTTTAGAAAGACTTAATGAGATAAGAGCAGAATTTATTAAGAGAACAATTCAGTTGTCTGCAGAACATGACAGAGAGCTGGAGGGGTAGGAATATTTTATAAGGTATAATAAAACAAATGAACAACAAAATTACAATTTACACAGATGGAGGCTCAAGGGGGAATCCAGGTCCGGCGGGGATTGGCGGGGTGATTTCGGTTACAAATGATGCTGGACAAATTATTAAAAAAAGTGAATTTGGTGAATACATTGGAGACAGTCGGACTAATAATGAGGCTGAGTATGAAGCCTTGATTTATGCTTTAGACCAAGCTAAAAAAGTTGTTGGCAAAAAAGAGGCAAAGCAAAGTTTAGTAGAATGTTTTTTAGATTCAGAATTAGCTGTGAAGCAGTTAAACCACGAATATAAACTGAGAGACGAAAGAATCCAAAAGTATTTTATTATAATTTGGAATTTAATGTTAGACTATGGTGAAGTCAAATTTGCTCACGTTCGACGAGAACAAAATAAAGAAGCTGATGCCTTAGTAAACAAGGCGCTAGATGAAAAAGAATCGAGTTTATTTTAGTGGAGGATACAGAGGGTAGTTCCTATGTGGCAGTTCTTTGTTAAGGTGGTCTTTTTATCATAATAAGAAGACTAGTAGAAAAAGGAGGAATAGTAGTGGCTACAGAAATTAATATTAGAATAAGAAAAGAAGAAAAAGATTATGTATATCCATTTTTAGTCTGCACTGAAGATAAAGAACCAATTAATAATGAAAATTTATCTTGGAGTGACGCTCTTCAGCTTCTAATAAATGTTTTTTTAAATGCTTCCAAAAAGCAAACATTTTATATGAAGGATAGTCGTGGGGCAGAGATATTTCAATTACCTTAAATTGGGGAGATAATTATTCAGGACAGGGAAAACTTTTCCCTGTCTGCTTTTTTATTTAGTGGACAATTTTAATAAAGTATGCTAATCTTACATATGGTTTAATAATGTATAAATAAAAATATGAGAATTATAATTTTAGCAGGAGGGTCCGGGTCAAGACTATGGCCAATGAGTAGGTCAGATGTTCCAAAACAATTTTGTAAATTAACTTCTGACAAAACAATGCTAGAAGAGACTTTGGATAGATTTAAAGATTATCCAGCAGAGAAAAAGTTCATTGCTACCACGGAGCAGTTAGCAGATGAAATTAAAGAAATTTTACCTAATTTCCCAGAGGAGAATATTATCATTGAGCCGGAGAAAAGAGATACAGCACCAGCTATGGGGTTTAATGCTGTCCACCTTGGATTACGAGATATGGATGAACCAATGGTGTTCGTAGCTTCTGACCAACAAATTAATAAAGTTGATGAGTTTTTAAATGTTCTAGACCAGGCAGAAAAAGTCATAAATGAAACAGGAAAAATGCTGGATATTTCAATCTACCCAACTGAGCCAAATACTGCCCTGGGATACACTAAGGTCGGAGAGAAAAAAATTGAAGAAAATGGTGTAGAATTTTATGAATTTTTAAGCCACACTGAAAAGCCGGATTTTGAAACGGCTAAAAAATACTTGATGGAGGGTAGCTATTTTTGGCATGCCAATTATTACATGTGGACACCACGAAAATTTTTAGAAGCCTATGAAAAGTATGCTCCAGAAATGTATAAAAAATTAAAAGCAATTGAGGAGGAGTTAAGAGGTGAGGCGAACCAAGATAAAATCACAGAATTATATGGACAAATGGAAAAAATATCTATTGATTATGCCATTGCCGAAAAAATTAACCCAAAAGACGTCCTAATTATCAAGGGAGAATTTGGCTGGCGTGATATCGGAACCTGGGATACTTTATATGAAGATTTATTACCGCAGGCTGATAAGCAAAAAAATGTTATTAAGGCTGATGCAGTTACAATTGACACAGCAGGCAGCATGATTTACGGCAACAAAGACAAGGTCATTGCCACAATTGGTGTTGATGACATGGTTATTGTAGATACAGAGGATGCACTATTAGTATGCCCAAAAGCAAGAGCCGGCGAAGTCAAAAAAGTAATCGAAGAAT